>CATIWR010578367.1:0-35787 GCA_949677035.1 Omphalea diandra | reverse complement strand
GGATTTTATCCTTACTTGGGTTAAGCACTTGACCGACTTAGGACTTTCCAATCTTCTTGTTGGTGCTATGGACACTAAGCTATTAGAGGCTTTGTACTGGAAAGGTGTTCCAGTTTTTGATATGGAAAGCCACATGAGTACAGCAGACGTTGGGTGGGGTTCTCCTACCTTTCACAGAATGGGGAGAGAAAAAGTTATTCTCATTGATTCCATTCTCCCTTTTGGCTATGAGCTTTTGATGTGTGACACCGACATGGTTTGGTTGAAGGTACTTGTTTATTTATTACGTTTTTTTTATCAAATCAATGGATTCTCTTTGGTTGTTGCTATCTTTTCTCTGTTAAAAATTGCTAGCACATTCAGTGTTGCCTATTTTAATGCAACAGGCTATCTCCTAATTTTCTTATTGAAGTACCATTTTTTTAATTAATTGACTGCTGTTAGGTCTCCTGCATTTAAATGCCTTACTGGCAATTAAACTATACTATTGCCCTTAAGCTAGTAATATTCAATTCAATCAAAGAGAGTGTTTCTTCTATAGTATTGTTGATTCATTTTGCAACACTCCTTCGGGAAATTAGTAGTGGTATAAAAGGATGACTTCATTTTGTCTGTAGCAATAAAAACTGATTTTTATTTTAGGGATAAATAGAAGAAATATTTGTCTTTTTGTTTTCCTCATTTCTTTTCCATTTAATCTTTTGGTATGCCTGTGCACTATTTGTTGTAGTATGGCTCATATTTCATTGTTCACACCATAAAAACTATACTAAGTGGTTACTATCAGTATCTGGTAGGACAATTTTTTTTTTCCCCCAATTATTGTGCATCATTTGATCCATTACTACATTCTAAAGCAGTTTATTTTACTTTACTGCTATGTTCCGGAGACAGAATCCACTGCCATATCTTGCTCGTTATCCTGATGCTGATGTTTTAACTTCAAGTGATCAAGTTCTACCAACTGTTGTTGATGACAGGTTGGATATCTGGCAAGAAGGTGAAGATTGTATGAAAATAATAATCTATTTTCGCGTCTCCTTTTTGTGTACCTTGTGTGCAAATGTGCTTTTTTCCTCCTATGATGTGTAGATTTTTTTTTTTCCCCTTTATTATTTTAATTGGCATGCCATGCACTTCTTAATACAACAGTTTTTGCTGAAAAATTATGTTCTGCCACTCTTGATAACTGCTTAGTCACTTGGACTGTTTATTTACCCATGAAATTCTTAATAACTGATTGTTAACACATACAATTTCTCATTGCTAAATGTGAATTAGTTTAAGAAATTCAACTCATTGTTACATCACCTTTGCAACAATGGTAGGATAGCTCAACAAGGAGTTCAATAACTGACTTTTCTCTTTGTTGGAATTGGGCAATTCCTAACACATGGTTCGCATGACTCTTCAGCGCTGTTAATTCCATTTAGTGTAACATTGCACAAGTCCAAGTCACACTTACTAATGTGCTTCTGTTCATTCACATTACTGACTAAAGGCTATCTCAACAAATTTGTCAATTAATATTTATATCACATCATACTTCGTATATGCTTGTATGCTTTGCTATTGTTGCTTTACTAATATGATAGCCTATTCACCTTTAACAGTTGGTGCTGCCTACAATATTGGAATCTTCCATTGGAGGCCAACAGAGTCTTCAAAAAAGTTGGCAAAAGAGTGGAAAGATATGCTTCTTGCTGATGACAAGATTTGGGATCAGAATGGGTTCAATGATATTGTACGCAGGCAGTTAGGTCCATCTGTTGATGATCAAAATGGACTAGTATATGCTTTTGATGGAAATCTCAAGCTGGGAATTTTACCAGCAAGTATATTTTGCAGTGGACATACTTACTTTGTCCAGGTAGAATCTACGTATTAGTTTTCTCACAGCACATGCTGTTCTTTACATGATTTTGCTGTAATATGTCTTGCATGTACCAGATAATTGTGGCGTAAAAAGTCCATCAAACATATTCTAAGCCTTTATAACATTTTGTCAGGCCATGTATCAACAGCTCAGATTGGAGCCCTATGCAGTGCATACAACATTCCAATATGCAGGTACAGAAGGAAAGCGTCACCGATTACGGGAAGCCATGGTTTTTTATGATCCACCAGATTACTATGATGCACCAGGTAATTTCACCCACTTATGTTGATAATTTCTGCAAATTTAACACAGAACTTCAACATGATGATAAAAAGTATGTCTTAACTGTCATTTTGGCTCTCTTTGTCGCCAAATGAAGCCATATTGTCCATGGATTGATTCAACTTTCTCAGCCTCTAAAGTTCATTTAAAAATTGAAAGTCCACCCATGATTTTAAAATAACGATACATAACTGTTTCAGCTGTTTTGTGATTGATGTTTTGGGAGGCAATATGTTATTTATCCTAACTCAATAAGTGATTTGCATGGAAAACTAAAAGCATGTATTTATATACTAGGAACCAAAGTGGATGGGGACATTATACACTCCATTCTTTTAATATAAAGAGCAACATTATGATAGGCATTGATTGGTTAATTTCTTATTTTTGTTGAGTCATTATGATAATGGTCGAAAAAATTGCACGTCAAGTGGCAGTCATTTTGGACCGATTCAGCTTGAATCTGAATAACTTTTTCCATTACAGTTACAATTAATGCTTCTGTTATTTAAAACCTTGAGTCCATCATTCAATGCTTCAGCACTAATGGGCATGACAGATTGATATATTGATGCATCTGATGTAGCATCTGCTTTACGTTAATGGTTGAAGATTGTCTCTCAAGAACATGTTAGGTCCATAATAGCTGCAATTGTTCTCATATTTGCTCTCATATTAATAGAATGTAGCCTTGTAGCTCTTCAGAAACAATGTGAGCGTAATTGTTCACTGAATATTTTAATTTCCTCAGTAACCAAGTTCACGCTAAACTATCAATCATGACATTTGGCAGAAAACTGCTTGCATGTTTATATAATGGTTGAGATTTTCCCTCTAAAAATGTTTCTGCTTTTTGACAATTCATGGGAATCCAAACAGGGGGATTTGTAACATTCAAGCCTTCCATTCCAAAGAGTTTGTTACTAGATGGGCAGCACAATCTTGAATCCCATTTTTCTCTAATTAATTACCAGGTATGCATACTTAACTTTATAAAACTATGTTTGCTACTTCTTATTAAATCTGATAGTTTATGCTGGTATGAATTTGTTCAGATTAAACAAATAAGGTCAGCACTTGCAATTGCTTCATTGTTAAATCGTACACTGGTGAGAGTAATCCCAACCTGGGGCGTTCTTATTGTTTTATTTTGTTGTAGAGTTTGGCTATAGTGATATCATGTTTTCTTTTGTGATAACTGAGATTCTTTGTATTTCCAGAATCCATGGCATACTTAAAATTTATTTCATTAACATTTCCTGCTTGTAATGCCACAACACTAGATATAGTGATTGTTGCTTGTTAATAGATTTGAAAATTTTACTCTGGATCTATATAATACTTGGAATTATGGTTTGGTTGTTGTGCTTGTTTTTTGGTTAATTTGAAATTACATTGGAGATTGGACATCATCATTGTCATTGGTTTCAGTTCTCAGATTTTGTCCTTGTTTTTCCTAGTTAGCAGTTTATTGTCTTTAGATTTTAATTAACTAAATGTTTCATAACCTCTGAGAATAAAGAAAAGGGATTCATTGTGGAGAATTTACCATGACAGAGTTATGGTTTATTGCAAAAGGAAGAGTACAGTATACTAAATGGAGAGTTTACCAAGTAGAAATAAGCATATCTTTTTCCTTTCTTAATTGCATGCTCTAGGGTTGTACTTTTGGTTACAGTGAAACTATACCAAGTAAACATTCTAACTGGAGATGTTACCATGGCTATATCGAAGATCAAATACAGTGTTCTTCTTAACTGTGATTTCAAGCTTTTTCTCATGAAAATAATAATTTATGGATAATGACCAAAAGTGAAGGCACTGTAATTGAATAATGGAGTCTGTTGTGCCAAAGATTGTTTTGAATTGAATGCACCATAGGGTCAGATTGAAGGTAAGAGAATATTGGCCTCTGTTTCATTATATATAATTGTGTATAGAACAGTATATGCCAGACAAAAATTTGATTAGTTCACTCTTATTGCCCTGAAATGTTGATTGTTCCTAGAGTGGAATGTGAAATACTAAACATGCAAGACTAGTTCCATTATGCAGACTAATGTTGAAAATTTTGGCTGTTCTATGATCTTTAGATGTTTGTTTATAAGTATCATTTTAATGTGGGTCAGATGAATGGGCTGTTTCTTTGTAGAGTGTCTTCTACTTGGAGACATTAAGTCATTGGGCTTTAAGTATTTGCAGTTTACATATCAACTGGTAGGGATTTGGGTTACTGAATATTAAGATGCTGCCCATTTTTATATCTGGAGATGTTAATTATAAAACGTAAAAGGCAGTCTACAATCTCTCCTTAACTTATATTAGGGAAGAGTGGTTCAGGACAAATATAAGTAGGATAAAAACACTGTATAAGCATTCAGTGGAATTGCCAGGTTTTCTTTTAATGCCTGTAGGATAACAAAAACAGAGGTGAACAACTATTTTCCTTTGGTTTAAATTTAAGAATGTGCTGCCAGAATCCGGCTTATTGACTTGAGAACCAACATGGCTTAATTTTGAATGTAAATTTAAGTTGAATTCCATGTTAAAATTGGTGAAATGCTTATGTTTGGTACACTTGGTAGTTCATAAATTTATTGATCTGTATAGCTAGTGCCTGCTTAAGAAGTTTATATCTTGATCTCTTCTCTGGTTTTGATGTGTAAATGTCAGGTCATGCCTCCAATATGGTGCAGATTGGATAGGCTATGGTTTCCTCATCCTGGAGTTCTGGTGGGATCTATGACTAGACAACCTTTTATCTGCCCTTTAGACCATGTGTTTGAGGTATTTTTAATATTCTGATTCTGATTAAACTACTGAATGAGTATTAGCAAGCTTCTGCCCATGATAATGTTGGTATCCTTTGGCATGGAAAACCTATGGAAGCACTCTCCTGTGGTAAAACCAACTTATCATCTTGTAAAATAATTGAACGATCTTCATTTTGGTGAAAAAGTGAAGATTGTCTCTCTTGATTCCTGTTTCTGGGTCTTTAAATGCTCATTTGGTTTCGATTTACTCATCATTTCTTTATATCTGCTTTCCATCTTTTTGCTTCTGTGGTCTTTGTGAGAATCTTCTATTATTTTGATTGAATGGAATAGGTGGGATAATCAAAGAATTTGATCTATGGCTTGGTTTGAAGACACTGATTTTACACTATCAAGCACTTTTTTTCATGAACAAGTTTACTTTTCATTCCCGCTCTGCTTGCCTTTTCCAATGCAGTTGGACACAGTTGAGCTTGGATCCTGGTTCAAGCCCCAAAGCTTTGATCTTTGTTGAATTTCACTGAGTGATAGATATTTACAAGCCTGGACAATGTTCCTATTTTTAAAATGTTTTCTTGATTCTTATGCTAATTATATTGATCAATTTGTTTTGTGTTTTGTGAATTGATAAATTAATTTCTTTTTTTTTTTTTCCAATGATACTAATTCTATTTTTAGTTGCTTCCTGACATCCTGAAAGTTTTTAGTTGTAGAAAGCTTTTTCTATTCAGTGATTCTTGCGCAATTGATGCATAAGAAACAGGGCAAAAATTTCAGTGAACATTTAATGTAAAAGGCAGGCAGCATTGTTATGTCACGTATCTTTTTTGGTTCTCAGACCTCTAGTTTTTTTCTTTTTTTTTTTTTCCTCAAATGCTTATTTGCTCATTCAGAACTTCTTGATTAAACTAATTTCTATGGAAATTTCTTTTCATTTTCAAATCTATTTAGTTTTGCTTAGGTTGGATTTTTTTTCAAATTCTTATGTAATTACTTTGGTAAGCAATTTCTTCCTTTGGTTTTGGTCAAGTTTTGCATGTTTTTGACAAATTTCAGAAAATGGTTGAAGCTTTAGCTGCTTGCTGTACTTCCTTTTCTAATACAGGTTTGCTGTTGTAATTCAGTTGTATTTTGTTTTTGTTAGCAATCCACTATTTTGATAATAATTCGAATGCTCTTTTGTGAGATTTGATCTGCTTTTGGAAGATTCATAATTTTTCTCCCTGTGAATTGAATTTTATCATGCTATGTTTGTAATTTGGATAGAATGATAATAAATTTGGATTTGATTTTAGTTTAAATTGTTTGAACAAAAATTGACTCATTCTTTACTCATTAAAAGTCATGAAAAAAAGTTAGATTCATGAATGTTGTTGAGAACTCATTTGAAGTGAATTTCAAGTGACATCTTTTTAGAAGATATTTCAAATTTAAATAAGGTTTTTCCCACAGTTATGAATCTAATTTAAATCTGTCTCTAAACAAATTATCAAATCCAAATCATGTTTGGAATTCTTCCATCCAGAGACAAGGTTAGTTATAAGGTATTCCAAACTTGTTATGGAGCCCAATCGAATTGAAATTGAGCTAAATTCTAGAGGTCTCCAAACACATTGTAGCAGTTCTTTGTATTTTTTTTCTTTTTTCCTTTACGATTTCAGTTTCTTCTGTATATTACTGTAACATAGGGTAAACCTTTGAGTAAAACTTTATTGCCTAACAAAAGTATAAAATACTTCTGTTGGATTATAAAAAAAAAAAAAAAAAAACGATAACTTCAGTTTGCTGCTTGTGTATTTCAAATTTTCATACAAGTATGTAAAAATTGAAGATTGAGAAAATAATATATGGGACCTGACTCCGTCTCACCCTCTCATGTTTTGATTTTGGATGATTATTTTGAAATGAGTAATATGGAATGCCTGCAGGTGAATGTCATGTTGAAACAGCTGCCAGAGGAGGAGTTTGGTCCTTCAATCAATATCAGAGAGTACTCTTTTCTTGACAATCCTTCATTGCCCAAACAAGTACATATATAACAATCACATTTATTTTAAGGAGTTTGGTATTGTGATAAAATTGAAATTTTAAAAGCTGAAATTCAAATGAAATGTTGATGTATACAAATGTAGAACCAAATACATAGTAGAAATATGAGAGAAAACATGGAATTGGAATGGCTAGGGCAACAAAAATGGTAGTGATATTGGTGGTTACAAGGTGATGCTAATGGTGTTCATGGTTGTTATGCTGACAGCTGCAAACAATGTTAATGGCATATGGTGACACTGTCAACTGTTGTGATGCTAACATCAATGGTGGTAGACAATAAACGTAGTGGTATTTTTTGGCAGTCGATAGAAAAATATCATTGGTAAAATACATAAAAGTTTATATTTTAGTATTTCTTGAAATGACGTGTGAAAACATTAATTTGGCTAGATACACTTTTTAAAGTTAACTGTTAAAAGAAAAAGATATACAGCACACTTAAGGACCCATTTTAAATGCTTGTTTAGGTTATCAAGCTCCACTTAATTTTTTCCATGATCCCATTACTTATGAGCAACTTTTGTTTGACTTTGAAGGTGAAAGAGTCATGGCTTGATGTCCAGCTTTGCCAAGAAGGAACTCAAGATTGTTTTGCATCAAACAAAACAAGTCCATCAGGAGTACTGAGATTTCCAAAACGCAGCAATGAAGATATGGTATTTAAAATTTGTATGCAGGCTTAATATATAGTATAGATCACATATTGTCAATTCCTGATAGATACTTAAGAAATATTCTCCCATACCGTATTTACTTGACCTATTATAAGTAACTTTGACCTCTTTCATGGTCTTCTATAAATTGGGTCTATACCAGTAGAAATCTGGCTAGTAAATGGAACAAAATCAAGTGAAACTTTTGGTGCATTAGATAGGTACTTTTTTTATTTAATTCCTTAATTTTTTTAAAAAGCACGATACCTAAGTGCTTTAACTCTCTTGAAAGTTGGATATAGGGTTAGTTATTGTGGTGGATTAGTTATGGAATTAATGTTTAGTTGCTTGGAGTCTACATAGAAGGTTGAGCCTACCATAGGATCCTGGACTATGTAGAACAGCTGACAAATTAGGTTAGATGAACAGTGTGAACACTATTGATGAACAGTATTCATGAATAGTAGCATGAACACGAAAACAAATTGTAAATTGAAGGATAATTGGAATTAGGCTTCAAGCAAGTCCTGGGTGTCACACACCCAAGGTTCTCAAGGACACATTTGGACGTAAACCTTTAAGATTATAATAGCAAAACTGTTCACACCAAATCTGCATATATAATGTAAAAATCTTTCCAAGTAGGATAATCTTTCTATAGCAACTCGAAGCCTACAACTTGGACAACCATAGGAGTAAGGTTTAGTAATACTCGGCTGAGTGCATCACCCGCCCTATTCCATTTCAGCCATTTAAATAATATAAGACGTATTTGTAGAGAGATATATTATAGGAAGTATTTGTAGAGAGCTTAATTATAGGGATCCGAATTAGTAGTAAACCTTTCTAATTTAGTTTTTTTTCTAATTTGTATATATATTTAACAGAGTTGTTAATGAAGAGACAAGAAAATACTTCTTTCTCACCTTTGATTACATGGTATCAGAGTCTAATCTTGCAAATTGGGATTCTGTTTTGGTCCGAAAATTTTGTTCTTGTTTTTTGTCTGCTGGAAAATGGCAGATTAGGTTTATGACTTGGATCACCTTTTTAGACTGTTCGTTTGTCATCACCGTCGGCCTATAGAGCTCCATCAGCCGATTGCGTCTTCCTAGATTCCAGTGACCAAGTCCTGCATGTGCATCTCACGCGTCACTGCAAGTTTCTGTTGCAGCTCCATTCGCCAGCGCGCGACGGCATTTCTGATTCTGAAAATCATTTTGCCCAACTTTGTTCACTTCGTCTGGGTTTGTAAAACATAAATTTGTGCTATGTTGTGTCCGTCTCTCCTTTGATGTGGCTGCTTATTTCAAAATAGTTTTTGAAGAATCTATAATTTTTTGTTTAATTTGCAATTTCTATTCCAGCAGAGTCTTTTCTTGCTTTCAAATTACAGTTTTATTTGTTGTGATTTACAAAGAAAATTCTTTGAGTTACAACTATAAAAAAGCAACGGTTATTTTTTATGTGATCTCAGTGATGCCAAAAATCACTGAACACAAGCTTAATAGCTCAAATTATCTAGATTGGAGTAAAATTATTCGATTTTATTTGCAGAGTAATGACAAGGATAATCATACGATTGATGATCCACCTAAAGATGATTCCAAACGGACATGCTAAGGGAGGACGCTCAATTATTCTTGCGGATATGGAATTCTATTGATAGTGAGATAATTGGTTTAATCAATTTCCTTGAATTTATTAAGGAATTGATGGATTATCTGGGTTTCTTGTAGTCTGGGAACTGCATCTTTGAGGTGTGCAAGGCTTTTTAACAAGACAGGTCTTTTACGAATTACTTTATGGATTTTAAAAGAACTTATGAGGAGCTTAATATGTTGTTGCCATTTAGTTGTTGTAAAGGTTTAGCAAAGTCAAAAGGAGCCGATGCCTGTTATGAGTTTTCTAGTTGGTCTTTCTTTTGAATTTGAGACCGCTAAATCTCAGATTCTTTCTAGTTCTGAGATCTCCTTTTTACAAGACGTATTTGATAAGGTACTTCACACAAAAAGTACTCCACATATTCAGTTTAATGGAACTCTTGTCAGCCGAACTAATGATTGAGTTAGGCAATCATATAAAGTGTAATTGTAGAAAGCTTCAAAACAAAACTCAAAAAACTCACTCGGCCCATATTGCATCCACTAATGATGCATCTATTCTTATCTCTATAGATGAATTTGCCAAGTTCTCTCGGTACCAAGAATCTATTCTGCCATGTTGATTCAGGTTAACCAAATGCATATCTTATTTCCTCATCCTCCAAATGGGTCATTGATTATGGTGCCACAGATTATATGATAAGTCATTCTGGTCTCTTTTCTACTTATCAGTCACATATATCTGCTTCTAAAGTTGCTTTAGCAGAGTCACCGTCGTTTGTTCTTGACAATTACCCTGATCCCTCTACTTCCTCTATCATTTGTTCTACATTTACCTCAATTGTCCTTTAATTTGATGTTTGTAAGCTAGCTTACTCGCTCTCTCAACTGTTGCATCTCATTCTTTCATGATTATTGCTCCTTTTAGGATCTTATGATGTAGAAGATTATTGATAAAGATATGTCTAGAGGTCTCTGCATTCTTGACATATAGATAACTAAATCCATTGCTTTTTTGGTGTCATATCCCTTTTCAAGGCGCATTGTAGGTTAGGCCATCCCTCTCTTCCTTTGCTTAAAAAGCTTTATCCAAGTTTAGTAGGGTGTCTTCATTAGATTGTGTGCCGTGTCAGTTGCTAGACACCATCGTCTTAGTTATCGTCCAGGAGTCAATAAAAGAACTAGTTCTTCTTTTGAATTAGTTCATTATGATGTTTAAGATCCTGGTCCAGTTCTGTCTAAAACTAGATTTAAGTATTTTGTTACTTTTGTTAACGATTACTCTCATGACTTGATTACATTTAATGAAAAATCGTTCTGAGGTATTTTCTCATTTTTGTGCATTTCGTGCTAAGATTAAAACTCAATTGAATGTTTCTGTACATACATTGCGAAATGATAATTCCAAAGAATATTTATCAGCATCCTTCAAACTTACATGATTTAGAATAGTATCCTTCAACTTCTTATGTTGATACTCTATCTCAAAATGGAGTAGCAGAGTGGAAGAATAGATATCTTTTTGAAATCGCAAGAACCCTATTATTCTAAATGAATGTTCTTATAACTTTTTGGGCTAATGCAATTTCAACAACATGTTTTTTGATTAACTGCATGCCTTTATCTATTCTTCATGGTGAGATCCCTTATAATATCCTTTTTCCTGATAAGTGATTATCTCCTATTGAACCTTAGATATTTGATAGTACTTGCTTTGTTCGGGATGTTTATCCACATGCCACTGAATTAGATCCCAAGTCTTTGAAGTGTATTGCCCTTGGTTATTCGCATCGTCAGTATGGATGTAGATGCTATTATCCTAGTCTTAATTAGTATCTTGTCTCAATTGACATTACTTTCTTGGAAGAAACACCATATTTTCCATCTTTTGCTCCAAAATGTTAGAGGTTGGATGATGATATGTTAGTCTATATTATCATATTTTCTGAACCTTTCTCTGAACGAGTTCCTATCAAGCCTCTCATTCACTAGGTCTACTCCAGACAACAACCCCCTCTTAATACATGTCCTACACTAGCTCCTTTGTCATCAGTTCTAGTCTTGAGTGATGATCTTCCTGTTGCTTTACACAAAGGTAAACGTCAATGTACTTATCCTGTTTCTTCCCTTTTTTATCATCACATTTCACCTTTTTCTTGTTCTTTTATTGCATTTCTTGATTCTATTCCCAAAACTGTTCATGAAGCCATATCTCATCCTAAATGGCATAATGCAATGATAGAGGAAATCAATGCTGGATGACAAAAGTACTTGGAACTTGGTTGACTTATCTTCAGGGAAGCAAGCTATTGGATGCAAATAGGTGTTCTTGGTTAAGGTAAATCCTGATGCATTAGTTACTCGACTGAAAGCCCCTCTTGTGGCTATAGGATATGCTCAAACCCATGAAGCGGATTATTCTAACACTTTTTCTTTTGTTGGTAAATTGACATCTATCAGGCTCTTTATTTCTATGGTTGCTACTCATAATTGGCCTTTGCATCAGCTAGATATCAAGAATGCTTTTCTTCATGGTAATCTTTAGGAGATGTTTATATGGAGTAACCTCCTAGATTTGTTGCTTAGGGAGAGTATGGGAAAGTTTGTCACCTTTGCAAATCTCTATATGGTTTGAAATAGAGTCTTCGTGCTTGGTTTTAGTCAAGTTGTTGATAAGTTTGGTATGATGAATATGCGATATTTAATTGCCCTTTTAAAAGCTTGGGCTTCTTCTTCTAATGGTCCAATAATTAGTGATGAACTCAAATAATAAGGTGAAACATAATGGGAGTTGAAAATATTGATACTTTGCTACTACTATATTAAATTACATAATAGCCGTTTTCAATAGCCATGGTTTCCAAACATATTTTGACCGCTACATAGTAGTTATTTAATTTCCAAAGGGAGAAGTCTAAAATATATAATGGAAAGTGGTTTATTATGGGTTTTAGTGATTTTATCCTAAACTCAAGTCGATTAAGCCCTTAAGGGTTGACCATATGGATCCATTTTCTCCATTCTGCATAATTTTGAGCAATATCTTTTTTGAGATGTAGTACCATAAGATCTTTTCTTATAACCTGATTTCATGTTATCTTAGGCCTATCCCTCCCTTATCTCCATTCAATTTGCTATGTTCTATCCTATGTAAGGGGGAGGGGGGGCATTTGTTTGTCCACAACACACATGACTAAACCATTTGTTTGTCCACAACACACATGACTAAACCATCTTAACCTTCTCTCCCTTGTCTTTTCTTTTGTAAGTGCTGCTTCCACCTTCTTACAGGTATGGTTATTTTTTAATGTGATCCACCTTCATATGGCTGCACATGCATCTAAGCATCCTCATGTCTGTCTCATTTATATTTTATTGTGTTGTTTCTTTATTGCACAACACATACTACCATACATTATGGCTGGCCTAATTGCCATCTAATGAAGCTTTTTTCTTCAACCTCTCTGCTATTTGGCAGTCACATAGAACTCCACTGAGATTATGTCACTTTATTTATCATGCTTTAATCGTATGATTCACATCCTCATCAATTCCTTTATTTTACTAGAGGGTAGATCCTAGATATTTGAAGTGTGCGCTTTGTGGCATGAACACTCAATTCAGATTCACTCTTCTTCCATATTGATAATCATTTTTCTCATTATTGAAATAGCAATGCACATATTCTGTTTTAGTCATACTCAACTTAAAACCCTGTGGCTCTAGTGTTCATCTTTTTAAGTTTTTTTTGACTTCCATGAACATTGTGCACCATGGAATATCGTTTTGGATAGGCCTAGTCAACTCATCTATAAGAAGGGCAAAAAAAGGTAAGGGCTCAACACAGATCCTTGGTGTAATCTAATAGTCATAGGGAAGTCCTCTGTGTCCCCTTTGGCAGCCCAAACACCAGTAACTGCCATGTCGTGTGTATCTTTCAAAACTTGGACATACCCATTTCAGAACATCTTTTGTGACTTGATCGTAAGCTTTCTCCATATCAATGAAGTCCATATGAAGGTCTCTCCTCTTAGATCGATACTTTTCCATTAGACCTCTTGTAAGGAAAATGCCTTCCATTGTAGATCTACCTAGAACAAAAACCAAATTGGTTATCAAAGATAAATGTGCAGCATCGCATTTGATATTCCATCTCTCTCTCAAAATTTCATAATGTGGCTCATAATAGTCATATTCTCTTTATTCTTGAAATGGGAACTAAAGTGCTCTTCCTCCACTCATCAGGCATTTTCTTTGAAGCTAATTCACATTCATGTCATTGACCGGCAGACCATTTTTCTCAGTGTTTCCACTCGTCATGATTGGAAAGGTTATCGAAATAACTTCTCCATCTTTCATTAATGTCGTCATCTATAACTGGCACTTCTTTTATCACTCATGTCATCATTGGAAAGGGTATGAAAATAACTTCTCCACCTTTCTTGAATATTATACTCTCTAAGTAGCACTTCTCACATCCTTAATGTACTGCGCTTGATTTAGATGCCAACACTTCTTTTCAACTCGTAATATCCTTCTTTCCTTCTCTTGGATTGATAGTATGAATCCCAAATTGTTTTCTTTATTTTCTGATCATGACTGTTGCATTTTTATTAATTATTTTATTGGCCATGTTTGTTTCTTAACCTTGTCTGTAGAAGTTACTATAGCTCTTGAGTTCTCATATCATCCTTGAAAGTATGCCCTAGACATGCAACATATAGTAATATAATTTTGAGGTAGTTTGTGATATTTCCCCAATGGCAACTGGTGAATAAAAGTAGGGTAATTTACATTGTTCCCAAAACTGGAATGATACTTTTCCACTTCTGCTGATGCCAGTAAAAGTAGTGTTAATTTGGTTTCATTTAATTTCTCGGCTTGGTCATTATTATGTTTCTAGTTCAGTTTATGCAATTGCTTTTGTGTGGTGCCACTTTAATTACAAGAAATGAAACTCAAAAAAAAAAAAAAAAAAAACCAAAAATTCAAATTATAATGTTCATTTTCTTGTGGACTTACTGTTTTTCATTTTGCTTATGCAGTTCAAGACCATATTCTCATCATTCAAAAATGTCAAAGTTATTCAGTTCTCTTCTGTACAAGATGCATTCCTAGGTTTCATCGATAAGGCAAGTCTTCTTTTCTCTTTCTTGGTTTGTCAGGGAACCTAAAATTTTGAGAAAATGAGGGTAAACTTGGCTTCTTTGGTATGCGTTGTTTTCTGTATTTTGTTTTTGAATAATGATAACATGTTATATCTTTGGAAAACGAGTTGATGGAAGAAGTAAGAGCCACTTTTTTTGGTTTTCGTGTATTCTATCACCCTTTTTTTTTCTCAAGGGCTTTTAAGTAACAAAACCAAATGTGTTTTAATATATTGTTTTTAATTATCAGTGTGAACAGCAGAAAACTAAAAATAGCATGTTTGTCAAATGGGTTAGCCTGTCTTGTTCACATTCCTTTTCAACGTGATATAGATAAGTAATATCACCCTTGGAGTTTAAGAGCACGCCATTCTTGCATTTTTCTGTTAAGTGCACATTAAGAATTTGTCAAATTGTGAGCCACACAGATCATAAGTCGGAGTATCTCACTTTTAAAGAACAGTATCATAAACCCCCTTGAGATTAGTTCAAAATTATATTTTCCTTCTGGGTATTGAACAGGCTCTCCTTATATGTCCTTCAATTGAATAGACAATAATGATTGCTATAATCGTACTATTGTTTGAAAAGGGGAGGATGAAAACATTGTTAATGTCCTAATTTCTCATGTTTTTCTTTAATTTGAATGTGTTTGATGCCCAGTTATTTGTGCACTTATGCTGTTTTACATATGTGCCCAGAAAAGAGAAGAAAAATTTAGGAATCGTGTAAAACGGTATGTTGGCATATGGTGTTGTGTGGAGAATCATACTCCTGGACATATATATTATGACATGTACTGGGATGAGAAGCCTGGATGGAAACCGATGCCACCAGAGACTTCAGAGCATGACCACCCACCTTGGTAAGATCTAACCTCTGAGCATGTCTGTTGAAATAGAAGAGATACAGAAAAGTTAAAAGAGAATGTCTGGAGCTAGTTTAGAACAGATAGAGAGAAGTTAAAAGAGGAAGTACAAAGATGGTTGAGATCCGAACACAACCCAGACATCTTGGATTCATATTTGGGGACGGGAAGAAAGACTGCGCCCATATTTATGATCACACATTGAGGATGCAATAGGGGATGGCTGATGTATTTCGTGTAATCACTGTAACATTAGAGGAGAATTTTTATTTTTAATCATTTTTTCCATAATCTAAATTAAAAAAAAAAAAATCAAATTGGTTATCGTAAGGAAAGAAAACATATGCTTTAATTGCTTGTTTGTATGGTTCCATTGCTTTTTATAT
The DNA here is from genome assembly GCA_949677035.1 of Omphalea diandra. Taxonomy (NCBI): domain Eukaryota; kingdom Viridiplantae; phylum Streptophyta; class Magnoliopsida; order Malpighiales; family Euphorbiaceae; genus Omphalea; species Omphalea diandra. Next base: position 20,142 of record CATIWR010578367.1, on the reverse strand, counting down.
ATACAATTGCTACACCGGACACTGAATATAATTTTGTTTCAGATCTTTTATGTGGTTGCTCATCTCTAAACCTAGTATGCAGAAACTGGAACTGAAACTGCCAATTCAATTAATTAATGCTTTATCAATCATTATATAGCTTGAAGCTGATTCTTTGTACTCTGGTGTTCTCATATAAAGTAGTTGTATTCCCTTTTTTTTTTTTATGGGGATAGCATCATTGGATGATCCATTTGTTAAGGGCTAGACGCATAATTCTGCAAGCTGAGCCTGATCTACACACAAGTGCACATACACGTCTGGCCCTCTTGAGCAAAGCGCAAGAGGTAGAGATGGAAGTTACATTTTGTTGTGTGCTTGTCTTTTTCCTTGTTTTGTTAATTGTTTTCCACGAAGTTTTGTACTTTTTTCTTGTTTGTCTTTTTTTTTTTCTTTTTCCTTTTTAATTGTATTGTGTATGAAGTTTTTGTGCTTTTTTCTCCACCTGCATATTTTTTTTTTTTTGATTTGGATGGTATGACTCAGAATTTCAGGGTTAGAACTTTATCATTTGTCTTAGTTACATAATTTCTTTTGCTTGAACCTCTCTTGATTTCTTTTGGAAGCAGAACATGTTTCCGTTTAAACACAAATATTGTGCTTATAAATTCACATTTACATAGTATTTTCGTTTAATTATAATTTAAACATTATTTTATTTACAAATAAATTTATTATAAAATTTATTTTCAAGGGAATTTCTATATTGGTGTACTATGAAATGAATTTTGTATTTAGTTTAAATATAAAATCTAATAAAATATTATATTTTGCAAAATGTCCTTGTATTATTTTTCTAAATATAAAAAAATTAAAAAAAGATTACAGAGAGAAGGAAGAAAGAGGAAAGAAAGTGAGAAATAAAAGAGAAAAGTGGGGAAAAAAAGTATTTTGATTTAGGTTGTTTGTCATAATAATAGAAGTGAATATATATATTTTGAAACATTTTAAAAAAGAATGTTAGAACAACTTTTTCAGAAAAGTGGAAATAGTATTCATTTACCTCGGAGCGGTAGAGAAGTTATTGTAAACAAAATAAGAATGTTTTGGTTAGCGTGGAAATTGAACTCATTATGAAATTTTCACTTAAGTTTATTTTAATGGTAATTTAGAATTTAGGAGAAAATATGAAAAGGTATATTATGGTTTGACCCTTTTACACTAATGAGGTTATTTATTTGTTTTTGACAGATACTGAGGTTGGGCATCATTGGCACCATTAATAAATGTGTGTTAAAATAGTAACAGAGTTAATTATCGTTGATGTTATAATTGATATAAATATTTTTTTTTTCCAAAACATGGCATTTTAAACAACATTATGGACCTATACTTTTGAAAAGATAACTATTTTTACTTTGTAATTATTAGAAAATATTAAAGCATTAAAAACTCAAAATAAAAATCAATTAAAAATTCTTCACATCTCTCTAGATCAATTGAAACCAAAAAACAAACTTTACCATTTGTGCCCATTTGCAGTCTTCCTCTCCAGATTAATTAAAGTCCAAATCCACAAATTTTACTTATGAGTTTTCGCTCTTGCTCACTGTGGTTTATCGATCGGTGGCTATTGATCACTTACGCTGCACAACCATATATCTCTTTGATCTCTTATTTTGAGCTATTAAAATTTAAAATTGTGATAGTCATATAAATTAATATTAATTTAATTTATATAAGAGTAGGCAAAATATATTAATTTAAAAGAATCTTGAAATTTTTAGTATTTTAATAATAAATTTAAATAACTAATGATAATTTTAAAAGTAAATTGTAAATTCTCTATAAAACAAAATGAAATAAAATCATTGAAAATAATAAAATTAAAAGTTAACTTGACAAATTAGAGTTTGAACATGCCTAAAGAATATTAAAAATGAATAAAATAAATCCTCTAAAAAATATATATTGAAGTTTAGATTAGCTATAAATATTCAATGATTTGAAAATTAAATAACACTTTGAGAAGATGTAATATATGTTAATACTTAATAAATGATAATTACGACATATAATAGAATGAAAATAGACAAACACTTAGAATAATTTTACAATAATTTTATAGTTTCAAATATGCTAGTGCTATAAATAGTAAAACTCTGATTTAATCATTCAAATAAAAAAATAATTTTAAAACTAATTTCTAATAATTCAAATCAATAAGGTATTTCAAATTTAATTTTTTGATACATGTTGTGTGCAAAACACTTGCAAGCGCACAAATTATTTCAAGTAATATAATGAAAAGTAAAAATTGTTCCAATGGAAATTGAATTTCACAAGTGCCAAAGAGATAAATTTTCTTATTATTTAGCAACTGAATAATGAAAGAATATTTTACCTAAAATCTAAAAATTCTAAAATAAATTGGTAACATAAATTAAATGAAAAGAAAACACTTATGCAAATGATCTCTAGAGAATTCGGGTTCTTCACAACACTTTTTTTTTTTTTAAAATTATACTGAGGATTTTATTTTTCATGTAATTGGGTTACTCTTTGAACACAAAATTCCTAAATTACCTAATAATCTTTTTCAAGCAAAATTGAGTTTATTGTTGTTGAGATGATGTCTTCTCTCATGGTCACAAAACTTAATAGCAATGCATTAGATTCTTTAAATCTCCCAATAGTATTTTTAGAAGTTAAGCCTACTCTTGCGGTCTTAATTTTTTAGTTTAATGTGTTGTGACTGACCCTAGACTTTGGCTTTCACTACATGATCTAAGATCTCAACCCTTAAATATATGTGGCCATTCATATAGACAAGCCAATCAAGTTCAAACACATTAAATCAAAGAAACCCAACACAATTGCAACAAAGATCTCTCATATAATCATGGAAAAGTATTGGGTCTTACCCTAATCCATGTAATAATAAAATTAGTGCATTCTAAAGGAAGAAGTAGAAACAAAGATGAAAAAACCCATTGAAATTAGAAGGAGAAATCTGAAAGAAGAATAATCTTATTCTAAACAATGAATCTTAAGAAAAATTCTTTAAAATTATCCCAATTTCTCTCTCAAAATTGGTGTAGATCCAATATCTGAAATTCTCTCCTTAGATTTGCCTCTTTTTCCTCTAGAATGAATGTCTCATTAGATCTCCTTGTTGCTTAAAAGAAAGCCTCCTACTAAATTTAGCAATTCTATCTATACCGATCTGCACAATCTGATATATAGTTCATGCTCCCATGCAACACTACTGAAAAACAATACTGAAAATTGTAATTTAGCTCATTTTTAAGAGATTGATGTGCAAACAAAAAAAAAGCATAAATTAACTTATTTCAAAATAAAAACACTATGAAACTTAGAAAAAATTTCTAATTCCTAACTTAAAAATATATGGTAAAAGAATTTGTATCAATACATTACTCCATAATGTTGATAAGATTTATATGGTAAATGTGCTACTAAATAACAAATAATTAAATACAGAGCTCTCCATATGGAGATAATAATGTATGATTTTAATGTAATACATAATGAATTATAATGTAATACATAGGATTTCATGGATCTTCTTTCTTTTTATTCTTCTTCTTCTTCTTTTAATTGGCTTTGCAGCTTATCATCTCAACACAGAATATTCTTATCAATCATTACATGTGACATTCCTTACCTTTTTGCGAAGATCTTCCATTTGCATAATCATAATCTGTGTCTGCATATGAGAATATAATAGGTACAAAAATAAGCTAAACATTAGAGCTTCCATTCCTTGATTCTAGAGAAATGAAAATTAATGAAGAGAACACGTATGTCCATTTGAAAGGAGATAATGAGGCTATTTTATCACACTTAAGATCTATTCCAAACAAAACATTCATTAATTTTACATATCACAATTAAAACAATAACATCTCTTGAAAATGGACTACTAATTCTCTGCATTTTTATTAAAATAAAAGCATCTACTGATGGCCTAGTATTATACTAATAGCTTCTATGGATTAAGTGCCAACAAGAAATGAGTAACTATTTACTCTTAATTAAATTAAGGAGCAAAATAGACAAGAAGAGATGAAGGTAACTTTTCAATTGAAATTATTTCACAAGAGGTTAGATATATTGAAATGAAAATAAAGGTAGGCAGTATATACCTTTCTTTGCCTTGCTAGTGCAAGAGCTCCTTCAACACTACAAGAAATATATAATTTATAGACAAAAAATTTCATCGGTAATGTCGTCAATTCTATTGGTAATCTAATTTACCAACAAAAAACCAACCTTTAATGTCTATTGGCAAAGTGTTGGTTAGTAACTATATATCGAAAAAAATTCTTTTTCGTCAGTAAACATAATGATGACTTACCAATGGAACATCAGTTGGTATTTAAACACAAAAATTCAAATAAATTACTGATGGAATTTTTTGTCAGCAAGTTCGTTGGTAAATCCATCAGTAATATGTCAGTGAATTAAACTCATGCATTATAATTTTTAAAAATCTCAGTTTGTAATCCATCAGTATTTATTTAATTTTTTTTATCTTTCTGTTGGTACCTTTTTAAGGATTTTTTAAATATTACAATTTTATACTATATATGATATTAATATTTATAATATGATAATATTAATATTTTGAAGTATTTATGATATTAATATTTTTAATATTAATTTTATAATATTAATTTAATAATTTTATAAAAAGAATTTAAAAATTTTAAATAATAAAAAATATAACAAAAAAAGAAACATACACACATAAAAATGTCAATGTTTGATATAAATAAAACTATAAAACTAATCAATTGTTGCATCCTTCATATCGACAAAAAAAATCATTAGCGACATCGAAGACATCAGGATCAAATACAGAAGAAGCAACAACTGTAGAAGTTGGTGGAACAACAGATATAGAAGCAGCGAAACAACAGTAGTTCGTGGCATAGGAGGAGGCGGGGTAAGTGGCATAAACATTTGCAAATGAGAGGGAAGAGGTATCCCGGTCTGTATATGCATCTATCGACAAAGTAGATGTGAGCGTGATAAGATGTGATCCTCTAATCTACTCACCTCTCGACCTCTCACTGTAAGTCTTTAGCAGAAGGCGTTGAAAATGAGCTGGCACTCAAGGACTCGCGATAGAAATGAGGGGCCTAATTACCCATACCATAGATTCGACCCTTCAACTACACCCCCCCCCCCCCCTCCCCCCTACTGCCAACAAGAAAACTTATGCTCGTCAACTTGATGAGGTTCATTGAATCTTGGAGGGGGCTGTGACAACTACTCACGATGTTAGGGAATACGACGCTACATTTTGTAAAGTATGAGATATACAAATAATAATTAATGAAAAATATAAAATAAGTAAATTATGATTTACTTTAACTACCCCTAATCGTGCATTAACAGAAGTCTTCATGTCCTGTTGTTTCGTGTGTGTGTATACACGAAGACATCGATGAACCTTCCATCCCAACATTTTCTTACCTATCATCTGGCGTGCTCAAAATAGGGATAGATCCCCTTGTATGCTTAAATGGACCTGAACCAAGACCTTTGTTTTCCGTTCGTTTGTTTAGGCTGCTTGATGAGACACAACTTGAGTATGTGAAGAACTCCACTGAGTCTGCTAGTAGTCCCAAGCCTCATCAAACACTCAGGTCTTCTTACCATTATACTTCAAATTATGAAATATATCCTTATACCTCAAAATAGCCTTCTTAAAGAAGGTTGTCTAGACTAAGACATCGATCGACTAGTCCCACTAAAATTGCTTCTGTATGAAAAATAAACATAAAAAAATAAGTAAATAAATAAAACTTATTTTTAAAAATAAAACTTATTTTTAAATATTTAACTTATATAAATATAATTTATCTTGAACTTCTCTTAGTAAAATTATTCATAAACTGTGAGACCTTCTTCTAAGTGTAGTTATCATGATGAATCTTCTACTTGAAATTCTTCCGAAATGCATGAGAGCATTTATCATTTGGATACAAACCACATAAAATTGAAAATAAAAATTAGTTAGTGTTACAATTGATAAGATAAAAAATAAGAAAATAAATAGAAAATATAAAAAACAATTATTACATACCTCTCATATTGTAAATAAATATGAGATTTTAACTCATGCATAAGAACTATTACGTCTCATCCTAATCTGTCGGTGTCGATGGAGTAGATGAAACTGAAGGAGGATCATGAGTAGAAGATGGAGTCGAAGGAGGAGTTGAACCTATAGGCAGAGTTGGCATCAAGGGAAGTCTATGCATTGAAGTCGGTGTATTGGATGGTGGAAGTGGTGGCAAAGGTGGCCCACAATCACGGGTACATCCTTTACCTGGAATACCGCCTCAGGACGGTGTATCTGAATCGCTAAATATACAGTGTGTCATGTGAATGAAATTTTTGATCTTTTATGATATTTTATGTTATTTCATGGCATTCACAATTAAGTTATAATTGCTAAGGGATATTACTTATAATTTACACATTGTTTGTATTTGTTAGTGGCCAATTCAAAATAATACAATTTTTCTGTATTTTCTTATTTTTAAATTTTAAGAATATTTACTGCAATTAAGATTTTAAATTTTTTATGACATTCATAATGTACTTTAAATTTTTATGAAATATTTTTTTATAATTTATAATTTTTATAATTTATAAATTTTTTATTTTTTGTAATTTATAAAATTTTTCTTTTTTTTAGGGCGTAAATTTTTTGGATATTTTTTTTATTTCGCGACCATTTAAGTAATTAATTTTTTAATATTTTATGGTGTTCGTAATTAATTTTAATTTGTAGAGAATGTTAGTTATATTTTAAAATATTGTTAAAGTTTATGGAATACCTTAGAATATTACAATTTCAAGAATAATTTTTTTTTATATATCTTATATCATTAATTATATTATAAAATTTTTTGAATTTTAATTCAACATAATTTTTGACTATTAACATTTTTTCATATTTTATGTTTTAATACTTAAGACAATTTAAGTAACGTATATCTTTTTTGTATTTATTGAATATTTTATCTAATATTATCAGCTTATTATTATATAATTTTATCAAATTTAAAATTTATTATATACACTTAAATTACTAAATTTTTTGTATATACTAAATTATGTAGTGATGCTTATATAATAGACACAAATGCAAATATTTACAAGATATTAATTTAAAAATCAAAACTTCATTGATAACATTCAAATTATAAATTAAAATTCAGATAATATCAAAAATATTTTAAGTAACAATATTAAGAGATCAGGAACCAATAGTTCAAAGTTCAATATTTTTAGAACAATCATATTTATATCAAATAATACTAAAAATAATTTAAAATTAGAATAATAATTCAAAATATTCAAAACTTGCAAATATCAAAATGACAAAATCAGAATAGTTGATAAAATCTCAAACAACTTGAAGGTCTATTCCTAAAAAAGTAATAGCGCGAATACTTTAAATACTTAACAAACTTTAATATAATAATTCATAAATAATTGTGATAAAAATAAATTTTGCTTGCTAAATCATTATATTTTAAGAAACATTTTACAAAATATTCAAAGATTTATTATCCAAAATTTATTTATTTTAAATACTTCATGGAAAAAAAATTATAAAGATGGAAAAATAATGATATATACTATAATTACCATTAATCTGAATATAACCAATTTGAAGCAATTCAGAATAAAAATATATTCGAAGCACATTTAACAACCAACTTATTTTATTATGAGAAAAATCAAAATTTTCTATAAGAAATAATAGAAGGTAGGATACTTAATCTTGATTGAAGAAGCTAATGTTTAAGTATAAAAAAAGGAATATATATATATATATATATATATATATATTATGAACATTTACACCAAGAAAAAGGTTGTACAACATTAAAACATGGTCAACAGGAAGGGATTTAAGAACAAAAGAGGCAATTGGATAACTAAAATGTTTGTAGAAAGTATTACTAGTGTTGCTCATATTTCAAAAAAGATGATGCGATGCTATATAGCCTAGAGGAAATAATGCAACATGTGTATTGGGAGACACGTGCCTGTATTCACGCAATGAGTGTTTCCTTAGACGCGTCAAATCCGCGTTATCCATAACGCGCGGAATCATATCATAAAACAAATTCATTTGCATCCGTTCCCTTTTCCTCCTCCCTCTAGTTTTCAGATTGTTTTGCAAAATCAGATCACAAGGCAACACATCAGAACAGGTTATTGTTATTGAAGATTATCCTAATTGTTTATATTTTTTCTTAGTTGTAAAATTTGAATATGAATTTTTGTTGAATTTGTTGTAGTTTTGACCCAATCGCTTCTGCTTCGATAGGATTTTTTTTTTCTCCTGTAATTGTTCTCCATTTTATTTACAAAATTGCACTTTTGTGTTTTTTCCTTACATCGTAATTGTTTAGTGAAAGAGCATGTAGCTATGTGATCTTGTCATGTTTGATTATGGCATTTTTATATTTTTGATATGTTTATGGAATCCATGGATGATTATAGGAACTTTACTGATGGGATTTTATTGTTTGTGAATTGTATAGTATAACTTCTTCTTGCTAAGTAAACATGGGAGGTGGTAAGGACAAGGATAAGCACGGTGAGCATGACAAGGGTCTTTTCAGCCATGGTCATCATGGTCATGGGGTTCCAGGATATCCTCCGGCCCAATACCCACCACCACCTGGATCATACCCACCACAAGGTTATCCCCCACAGCAGGGCTACCCTCCAGCAGGCTATCCACCTGGTGCTTATCCTCCTCCTGGTTACCCGCCAGCTGGTTATCCGGGTGGTCCTTCTGCTCCACACCATTCAGGTATGGTTCTCCCCAACATCAGTCTTGATTTCAACAATATGAGAAAAGTGAATTTTGTTCGGTTCAACCATTTCTCTTAGGTTACTCCTGTTTTGTCGGTGCTTGCTCTAAAAAATAATTGTATGGTTGATACTTTTATACCGGTCTTGCTTGACATTTTACAAACCCATATAGTCACCAGCTGATCAGACGTTCAAGTTTCAACATTATTATTATTATTATTATTTACTCTTCTTCCAAATGACATTTTCATTGATATATGCGGTTGTTGGGTCAGATCTTTGTTCAAAGCTGATAAATTTAATGATCTCTTTGCGAGTTATTTAATCTCTTATTTTTGTCAGGGCATGGCGGCATGGGGGCAATGATTGCTGGGGGTGCGGCTGCTGCTGCAGCTGCTTATGGTGCTCATCATTTGTCTCATGGTGGTGGCCACCATATGCATGGTGCGTATGGTCATGGTCATGGAAAGTTCAAGCACCATGGTGGCAAGTTTAAGCACCACGGTGGCAAGTTCAAGCATGGAAAGTTTGGGAAACATGGTATGTTTGGGGGGAAGTTTAAGAAATGGAAGTGAAAGCCGAGGTTTCGACTGAATATGAACTTCAACTGACTTTGCATTTGCATATTTTTCTTTGAATAAACCACATTTTGTGCTGCCTGGCAGATTGTTTTTTCTTAATTCAGCTGTATGTGTTGAAGTTGGTGTTACATGATTTATAAAACTCTTATGTTGGCTTCTAATTGACATTTTGTATTTCTCATAGAGCAGTTTAGCTTAATTGTCCCTTTTTGTATGGGATCTTCTGTGTGACAATGGCAGGCAGTTAGCCTGTTCTGAGAAGGTTAGTCAGCACTTCTGCACCATGATCACCGTATGGAGATTTGGCGTAACAACCTGGCAAGGCTTTTGTTAAATTTCCAAAAGTAACAGGCGTTAAACAATGTCGAAATGATCATTATTTGTTTATGCTAAAATTTATTTTTGGCATTTGAGTACTTAAAAGAAAATGTATTTTAACAATTAAGGACATTATTAATCCTTGCCGCCAATTACTTGTACAACTTGATCTATTATCAATCTAAGAGGTCAGATGTTGAAGTCCTTTTTAGTCTAGAGATTTCAGATTCTTCACTTTAAAAGAGGTAAGGAGTGGGGAGCAGCCGAGTTTCCTCAGTGACAGACTCTGCATCTTTATATTGATAAATCTGCAAGCTAGGAAACTGTAAGAAATTCCAGAGCAGGCAGTAGCAACAACTTTCGCCCAGCAAAGATCTCAAGGGATTATAATTTGCAGGACAAACTAAGGTGAAATTAGTTAGCAACTCGTAACAAATATACGATTATAGTAAAAAAGTTACAAATTCTACAAGTTGCATAAAGTTTCAGGTAACTTTCTGTTGATGTTTTAGAGGGAACCAGATACGATAAATGTTTCCATTTGCCAATTAAATCAGACAACCAAATTATCCTATTGTAATGAATAGGATAGAGACAAACTTGCACTCGCAGGCTCATGAGTTTTGGTTACCGAAGTATCAATATGACATTGCCCACCACTTCGCAGACACGCCTATATTTCTGAGAAGCATCACTTAGTGTTCTTGTTCATGACAAATGCCTACTAATTATGCCAGTCTTAGGCATGAGAAAAATGTCTAGAAACAAATTTAGGTAAGACATTTATGAGGCCATGCATAATGAAGCATGAATAGTCACCACTTGATGGCTGAAAAAATGATCTTGATACTAGATCATATAAATACCAGTTAATTGCACCTTATGCTTCTAGAAAATCCTCTGCCATCCATAAAGGACTAATTCACCCCTTCGAATCCATGGTCCTTGGCAGGGAACCGACACAAGATTGAATTCTGAGAAAGGCCAGGATTTGTAGTATTATATTTCAAATTTTAATAAATGCATTTTCTTTTCATTGATTGTTGATAACTTTCACTTATTATTAAAGAATTTTTTTTTAAAAAAAGACTTTTGCCTAAAATTTTAAGAATATACTAAAAATTAAAAAATTTTGCCTAAAGTTAGTATTTAGTTTATCTTTAGTCGTTCAAATAATAATGTGAATTTAATACATTTGAAAATGAATAAAAAATTTTGCCTAAAATTACTAAATACATTTGAAAGTCATGTAAAAAATGATTGTATAATTTCTCAAAAAAATTAATTAGATATATAAAGTAAAAGAAAAGAAAAAAGATACAATCACAAATAAGAAAATTCTACCCTAGAATTGAACAATAAGAAAAAGAAAACTATTGCTTACAAAAATCATATTCTTTTCATACTTAAAATAAGTTAAAAGAAAAACTTGAATTGAGAGTTGAATAATTTTCTTAAATTTTCTATATGAAGAAAAGAAAAATTTGATATAATGTTCTATAGAATTTAAAACCTTGTGAATTTGCAATGTAGCCAAAACATTTAAACTTTGCAATTATGTTCCAACTTGAAATTTAAGTATCAATTTTAGCGCATTGACCAATTTTGATAAAAATTGAAATAAAAATTATTTTATTACTCTAATGTGGTAAAAAAAAAAAAATTTCTTTTACTGTTGGCATATGGACATAGACAATTCAAAACTTTACATGAATTTTCAATTATAACCAAAATAATAAACATGACAACTGTGTTCCAATTTCGAATTTAAATGTTAATTTTAGTTCATTGATCAATTTTAGTTATAATTGAAGTAAAAACTCTTTTGTTATGCTGATATGACAAAAATAAATTATTTTTTCCTTTTATTTTACTCTCTCTCTCTCTCTCTCTCTGTCAAACCCAATTGAGTCTCCACCACTACTCAACTGACCATCTCCACCACCCTTTTAACTCACTACCATACAGTCAAGATTTTCTATTTCATGCATAATGAGGCTAGAACTTAATTGATGATGGTGTAGTAGTAGGAAAGAAGGAGATAAAATTAGTGATTATGGTAATGGTGAGTCAACAGATGGTGGAGGTGGAGAGTAGTCTGGTAGAGGTGGAGGGTAGACTGGTGGTTATAGTGATGAAGACCCAATTGAGTTTGGTAGAGAAAGCAAAAATAGAAAGGAGAGAAAAAAAAAAAAAAAAAATTTGACATTGGGATGCAATTACAACATTCATTAATTTTGGCTGTAATTGAAAATTCGCATAAATTTCTAGATTTTCTATATCTATAGCTTAAAAGAAAAACAAAAATATTTCTTACATCAGCATAATAAAATAATTTTTTATTTTAATTTTGACCAAAGTTGGTCAATGGGCTAAAATTGATACTGGAATTTGAAATTGGAATATAATTGCAAAGTTTAAATGTTTTGCCTCCAATTGCAAATTCGCACAAAGTTTTGAATTTTATAGAACATTAAGTTAAACATTTTAAAGTGGGAAGAAAAATATGGACAAATTAATCACATATTAGATAGTAAATTAAAAATTTTAAAAGCAAAAAGTGTACGTAGCAATGGATTTTTCAAGGATAAAAGAAGGTGCTCAACTTAGATGAACAAAATTGCAAAAGAAAATAAGTCGGCATACGCATACCTTGGGTCCCCCCCTGGTCCAAATACTGTTCAATTAGAAAACCATCTCTTCAAATAAGATGGGAGATTAAGGTAACCTAATCTTAAAGCTGGAAGAATCTTGTCATTTGCGTAATCCCCAATGCTATTTGATATATTTTCCTACTCACCCATATTTCTTTCAGATGGTAGGAGGCCCGCAAGTGCTTTTACAGCTAAAGGTGGTGTTCACACTTTCTTAGTCTCGCTGCCAAATTTTTTCTAACTTCGGATAAGCAGTTTAGCACTTGAATTTCCATTATCAAATGCATTTGCAAACAATAATCAGCAAATAATGTTAGTGAATTCTTGTAGCTGACAGAAGGTTAGGAAAAGTGCATATTACTAAAGTAACTTTTGCTGTAATTATGACCTTACTTTCTTTTGCCTCAAATTTCAAATGGTCTACGATTCTAATGAAATGTCCCAAGTTCCAATCAGAATACTCATCCGGCCCAACATTATCTGAAACAAGTAAAAACTTTCCCACATCAGTATCTCCTTTAGCTCAAGTTGAAGTTGGTTTGAATTCCTAATATTACTTTGCTTTCATTGAACTCCTCAAGATTACTTTTCTTTCATTGAACTCCTCAAGAACATCATCTTTCCTTAAAAATGTCAAATTTCTTTGAAATACAGAACTGTGCTTCGACATCGAAGCACTCGTATACTCTGTTGTCCTATAGACAAACTGAACAACGGTGGTTTTACCAATCCCACCCATATCCACTACGGGAATCACAGCTCACTCATTGTTATTTTCATCATCTGATAATAGCAACTTCATCATGGTTTCTTTATCATCATCCTTACCATAAACAACAGACTCATTGACTAGAAAAGTTGGTGATACTTTGTGAGTACATGGTTTATCTCCAGTACTCTCTTCAACCTGAGGCATCCTTTAGTTTAACTGAAAATTCAAGTCTCTCAGCTATCTTTTAAAGTCTTTCAGAAATATCTAGTAACTCCGTTCGCATCCTTTTCAGATATATTAAAAGAGGAGAAAGATTCCCACACCTGACCAATGCTGGTTTCAGAGTTCAGACTGCAGCTTCCATTTCTGATAGTTGCAAACCTTCATAGGCAATCTCATCCAACAGGTAATCAGCTTCATATAAAGCATTTTTATATCATCAAGCCACCTTATCACAGATGGTCCGCAAATCAGCTTCCCTGTGTCATCAAGCACTCCAACAGAATTTACTATTACAATCAACTTCTTCAGCAACACTGGATTGTATTTTTGGCTCCCTTAGAGAATTCAAGAACCTCTCAAGAAGAAATTCAACTGAACAGAACCTGAAGAAAAGTGGAGAGAAATAATTATACAATCAAGGCTGCTGCCATGGCTTCACCTGAAAAGTAAACTGATCACAGAAGAAGTAGAAGATGATCATAATCATGATCATGATTAAAATGTCATAAACAGAAAATTCAGTTGAAGAGTTAAAGAAGACATTGAACCAAAACAAGAATTTAAAAAAAAAAAAAAATCTAATTGAAGACTTTCAGTCTAGTCCTTGGCATCTGGTTTTGACTAGTTAGGAAGATGCATTAAACTGGTAAATTCTCTTCAATTCTCTGATTGCATTGCTGCATGTCTTTAAGAAAAGAAACAGAATAATTGGTCGAGCCTTGGAAGCTGCACCTAGGTTGAACCAGGAGGGCCATTAAACTACAGTTCTGGGTAGATCAAGTAGATTACATAATAACAGCAGTTCTATTTCAATAGCAGGCTAAAAATTTCCTGCTTAAACAACAAAAAGTGGATAATTAATGATTTGACTGTTCTAATTACAAACTCTTCTTTTTATTTTCAACTTGCAGATAACCATTACCAACAATAAACAACTACTTTTTTCTAGCAATAAATTTGCACTTAAAAATCCTCACTATGAGAGGCCTAAAGGAAGCTAATTATAGTTTTGAGGAAAATAGCAGATTTACTAACATTTTAAGGGGCCAAGGGCTAATGTACTTCAGCACAGCGTGAAACAATTCAAAGTGCACTTTTAATTCAATTATATATAGGCATTAGAATCAGTTGACTCAGTTTAACCTACAGCAGAAACTCTGATATGAATAAAACTGTTTATGAATCTAATTACGCGAATGAGAGATCAATAACAAATAACCTTGCTGTCCTAAAAAGTTCTGGAATGCACAATTCCCCCAAGTTAGACACCAAACAAATTACCTGCTATATGATTCATAAACTCTGGAGTCAAAGTGGATATGGAAACCTAGCAATGCCAAACATGTGTGTGTGTGTGTGTGTGCAAGCAAGATTTTCTGCACTTTGTTGCCAAACTTACATTTTATTACAATTATTTTCAAATTATAATCTCTGATTACTACATATATATACACATTCATATCATTTATTATTTTATGTGGATGTTCATATGATTTTTTTTTTTTCAAAAAAGTTTTTTAAATGTGTTCTTTAACTTAAAAAATTTTATGGATTGATCAGTATTGCGAACCATTAAACTTCAATCATAATCTTAAGCCAATCAATTTTGATGAACAAATTGAAAATAATTATGCTTATATGACAAAATATAAACATGTCAATAGTTAATTATCAAAATTATTATATAATTTTTCTAAATCAACTTTAATTGTTTTATTATATTATGAAACATTCTCTTTAAGAAAATATTCATGAAAACGTTCAATTATATCAACAGTTTAAGTTTTAACTAAATCCAATAAATTTTAACACAATACCTTATAATATATAACTATGATGCACTTTCATTATGAAATATAAACAGTAATTAAAAGGTCTAAAATAAAATATCCACTAATAATCTATGAGGAATCTTTTTAGCAGCGAAGTTGCCCTATTAACTCATTCATTTACCTTCAGGATGTGAATAAATTGCAGCATTGGTGTTTTTTCTCCTCAAATATTTCTAATCTTGAAAAAAGATTAAATCAATCTTAGTCACATAAAACTCAAATGTAAATCAAGTCTAATTTTGACTATAATCAGAACATATGAATTATATGTGAAAGGTTTCTTCTTATGCTTTAACTAATATTAATAACAGAACATTTCAGAATATTGATTAGCAATATGCTGCAATGCATCTATTGTGTAATTTGATGTGAAAAGCTCATAAGAACATGAAATGCAAATAAATAAATTAAACAGATTGCCAAAACGAAATGTAGTTATATATAAAGTAAATGTCCAGTAAATACTACCTTGTAATATTACAGTTACTCTTATTTATTTGATAATTTTTAAGGATCAACCCACATATTGCTATTTACTACTCAAATTATCTCTCTCTCTCTCTCTCTCACACACACGCGCGCGCGCACACACACATCAACATACACACATTTCTTGCTTGTGTTCAAATCAGATTACTCATCTTTCATAACATTATTAAGTAAAACTTTCCCACATCAATATCACCTTCACCTCAAGTTGAAATTCGTTCAAATTCCCAGAATCACATGTATTCCATTGAACACCTCAAGAATGCTTTTGTACCTTAAAACATCAAATTTAATTGAAATACAGATTCGTGCTTTGACATCAAAGCACTCACATGCTCTGTTATCATTATAGACAAACTAAGCAAGGGTGAGGGTGGTTTTACTAGTCCCATTCATATCTACAATGGAAATCACAACTTCATCATTGCTATTTGCATCATCTGGTAAATAGCAACTTCATCATGGTTTGTTTATCATCATCCGTACCATAAACAACAGATTCATCGACTAGAGAAGTTGATGATACTTTGGTTTTTCTCCAATACCGTCTATTAAACCTAGGGCATCCTTTTGTTTAACAGAGAAAACATGTTGCTCAAGTATCTTTCTAGTCTTTGAGGAATATCTATTAACTCTGTTTGCATCCCTTTCCATATGAAAAAGAAGAGAGAGATTTCCACACCTGAACCACGCTAGTTTCAGAGCCTGCAGCTTCCATCTCTAATAGTCAGGAAGGAACATTAAACTGGCACATTCTCTTCATTTTCCAATTACAGAGCTGTTTCCATTTTTCAGAAAAGAAACATAATTGTTGGTGGAGGTTTGGGAGCTGTCCATAGGTTGAACAATGCAGGCAATTTAAGAGCCGCGCCTAATAATCTGCAGGATTAGTTCATTGCGTTCACATACATAGAAAAGTCATTTCAATAAATAAATTAACAATTGAGGACACATGATCTAATTAATCTGATTGTTACAGCAAAATTCGATCCAATTCAAATCACTGACAGTATCCCAAAATTGATTAGTGTGCAATACCCATTTTCCCAACATATTGATGAAGCTACAAAAGATTATTTTAGGAACATAAAAGAACTCAAAATTGATATATAAAGTGGCAACAATAAAGGTAAGAATATCATAAAAACAATAACAAAGTTTTTGAAATTGGACAATAGGCAGGAACATGATCTCAGTTACACTAGTTTAAACATGCATTAAGCCACTCATTCTAAACTAGTATAAAAACACAAACCTAATCATCTCGAATAACTTGCTTACAAATGCTGTATTTTGATTAGGATACAGTTTGTCACACATTACATGATATCATTCAGTTTTTAAATAACTGCATCTCTGTATCAAGAACAGGGCTGAAAAAATGCCAACTTGAATCATGAAAAGCAGCAAAATAGTCATCTGAAACTGTCCTGATTAAATACTCATGAGTGAATTTTCGAACAGCCACAATGTGCCTGGATGAATCAACAACAATTGCGTTCCTAAACTCAGACAGGAACTGATACATCTCAAAGCTATTTCCAAACAATACAATATTATTCAAGAACTCCACCCCCCAGTTTGCCTGTAAAAGATTGTCATACAACTCCGCCTCACAATGTGGCATGTAAAACAATGTCGGCCTAGTAGCACATCGGCGACCGTGCTCATTTACAGACAGAACAGAACAACCAAGGACTTCCAAAGCTCGAGATTCCGTGGCAGAAAGAATGGGATCAAAAACTTCGACGTCACCAATCCAACTGAACTCTTTTTTCATCAAGATTGCAACACTTAGCTGAATCCGAGGGGTTTCATATGATTCAATGCTACCAATGCCATAAATCACCATTTGCATTTTCAAATCCGCACCCAGAACCCTTTGAAAACGATTCAAGATTTCAGGAGTTCGAAGCTGCTCCAAAAGGTTCTTAAAAAATTGAGAGTTCTCTACTTTCTTTATACAGATGTGCATCTTTTCCATCAACTTTGATTGCCTTTGTGGTTCAGATTGAAGATCGGTCGGAACCCATGACTGCTGCTGTTCTTGTGGGGTCCTAGTTTTAGGAGAGTTTCTCCTTCGTTTGCCGCCACGAGGTAAAACCATCATCCAGTCCCCATTACAGGACTGGTTGTCAAGGGTGAGGACTTTACGAGATGCAGCCATTCTATTTGCTAAAAGATGATGGCCCTAACTTCCAAAGACAGTCAAATCAAACCTATTATATCAAACCATGAAATTTATATCAGTTGCATCTATTGTTATAAATACACCACATACTACTGCAAATTAAAGGTCGGGTAAGGTGAAAGGAATATCTGATTGTTACTTACTAGTGATTGGTTTCTCTTCTTTCCTCCTCTTCTGTGACTTTTTTTTATGGAGCCCAGGAGTTGATGGTGTTGTCTGCGGCAATGATTTGATCGGATTTGCAGGAATTTGGGTGGTTTTTCTCTATGACGGCGATTCCAAGAGGGGCTTTCCTTTTTCTTTTTCGTCTCTCTCTCTCTCTCTCGTTCTAATAGAATGTTGCTGCTCCTTCTCACTTTTGTATTAAAAAGAAAAAATCAAAAGCAAAGCAAAACAAACATTCACCATTGGCTAATAGCTTCAAAAATCCAAAATTTATTGGGCAATTATAACTCTTATTTTTATACTGATTTTAAATTTAAATATCAATTATAGTCTAATTATAAAATTAAGATAATAAGAGTATTTATTACCATTTAGTAATTAATTTTTTTTTATCAATTATAGTTTAATTGCCCGTTTAACCAATTATGTATCAAACAATTATAGCATAATAAACACGCTCTTTTTTTTCCTAATTTTATAATTAAACTATAATTGATACTTAAATCAAATAAATCTCAATTATAAAGTTTAAAGTATGAGCTATAATTACAAATACATAAAATACTTTTGAATTTTTGAAATCATTATGCCTCACCATTGCTAATCCTTGACGCATCTACGAACTGTAAATTGTTTAGTGATACTATCTGTAACGACCGTATTCATATTTGCTTTGATACCAATAAATGTAACGACCAATTGTGTTTACAAATCATGTTGCTCTGATACCAATAAATGTAACGACCATTTTATTTACAAAACTCATACTATTCATGTCCACAATTTGTAATGCTACAATTGGTATCTATCAGAGCACTCAACATCGGGGATTTGCCCGTCGGCCCCGCGATGTCATACACACCGGGATTTGCACGTCTGCCCAACGTATGCTTGAGCCCTCTCTGATACCAAAA
Organism: Omphalea diandra; assembly: GCA_949677035.1. Lineage (NCBI taxonomy): Eukaryota > Viridiplantae > Streptophyta > Magnoliopsida > Malpighiales > Euphorbiaceae > Omphalea > Omphalea diandra. Next base: position 1,208 of record CATIWR010578367.1, on the reverse strand, counting down.
CTGAAACATCTAAATTCATTTGTCAAACCAATAACTGTGACACCCATTGTTCTCATTTGTAAATCAACTTTGATACCACAAATTGTAACGTCACAACGTGGCTATAGTTGGTACCTATCAGAGCACTCAACATCCAGGATTTGCTCGTCGGCCCCGCGATATCATACACACCGGGATTTGTACGTCTGCCCCTCGTGTGCTTGAATCCTCTGATACTACCAACTGTAACTATCGTCTTCAGTTGCAAATCACGACATTTCATGTTCAGAAATGCATACACATTAAGGTTGATTCATCATACATATATAATCCCATATGTATCTAATGTGCACATGTGTTAACTAATGTTAGGACCAGTGACCATAACTAGTTCCTATCAAATGTATATACATGACACAAGGAGAGAGAGTTGAAATTCAGCCCACGACCTGTGTTCCATTTGTTTTTATGCACCAAAATGTCCAAACTCTATGCTTCAGTATTTGAAAAATAATTGCGATTTAGTGAGTTGCGACTCAGTGAATAAAAATAATAATCAAATTTTCATGGCATAATCCATAATCAAATATCATCAAGATACATTGCAAGTATAACAATTGACTATGCAAGTGCAAATGCAATAGCTTTGTTTTTGTAGTGACCGAGCAAGGCAAACATTGCTCCTGGGATATTCATGTGATTCATGTAACATATGATTTGGGACCTATTGGTCTATCTTCCTGTAATTTGCAAGTGTTTGACAAGTGGGTCACAACGCCCCTTTTAGTTCCATATGCAAGTGCTTATTCACAAATGATATGCCAAGTAATCGCGAAGAGCATTTAATTCTCGCTTGGCCTGTATTCCCATGTAACATGTAACAATTCAATCATATATACATGTAATAAAACATAATCATATTATTTTCATGTAACATGTAACAATTCAATCATTCTCACTTGACTTATATTTTCATGTAACATGTAACAATTCAATAATATATACATGTAATAGAACATAATCATATCATACAATTATCACATACACCCATTAAATCCAATTATGGTTTTTACTCACACACATTGAATTCAATTATTATTTCTACTCACCTTTTGATGTGACCAACCTTTATGGTAGGGCTTCTTCAAAGTATTGAGATCCTAACATTTGATACATACATGGTTATAAGTATATCAAAATGATTATGAATGCTTGGTATGCAGTTATGG
>CATIWR010578363.1:0-20145 GCA_949677035.1 Omphalea diandra | reverse complement strand
TAACATGCACACAACATAAAATAATTTGCCATACAACTATGCAAACACTACATATATGTTCAAGTGTCCCCAAATGCAATGGTGCTTCTAAATGATTATTTATCTAATGCATATGCTCATGTGATAATGCCAATGAATGTGACTAGGAATATTACAAAACCAACCTAGTCCAACAGATGAGAACCCTCCATACACCACACATGTTTCATATGCCTCAGGAGAATTGATTGATATATTTGTAAAGGTACACTAGTGTTGCGGACCCTAGTCAAAATGGTGCAGCAAGTCTAGGTCCTCTAACCCAGATACCAAGTAAAACATAACCACATCAGAAGCGATCGAGAATAAGATTCCTAATAGTGCATACAATAGGAAATAATGTGTGTGCTAGTCAATTACCTCATCAGAGATGTTGTCAGTAACTTTAGGCATGCCAGATAGTATACTAGACCTCGCCACATCCTTACTCCTTTTATGTGGAGGAACACAACTAAGGACACTTAATAAGTAGTCCCTCTAAAGCACTAACTCATGGACACTATAATCTACGGTATGGAAATACCCACAAATCGCAGGTCGGTTAGAAAGGTGAAGTTTATAGGTGTAATCGCCACCTCGTCGATCAAAGGTAAATGCAAGGTGTGAGTCACATCCATCCACCGCTCTAGTAGTGCATGTGTCATTGTTGGATTGATTTTCAATGTCACATATGCTATCATCTGTAGGAAGTTTTAAATCCCCATCTCTTCCTAGTGGGCCAAAACCCAAAGGTGTAGCATATGACCCCACTCCCTAATAGGACCTACAGCTTCGCCTTCCTTCTAAAAGGCAATAATCCTTTATAAGAAAAAAAAGAAATAAATAATGGAAAACACTTATATGTATATATTTTTTACACAATTATCGAGGTTAGTGAATGAAAGAATAAAAAAGGTCAGAATTCAAAAGGCAAAGAACCAATGAGTACTAAGTCACAAAGGATTAATTGCAAATTAAGGTAATTATGAAGGTAGTTTCCTTAAAAAATATTATTTTTTTACAATCTTAGGTATTTACCCTAATCATTCATGCATTATTTTATTAATTAATTTTAATCATTCATTGTGCAAATCACATAATAAAGCCTCAGTGCATGCAAATCAAGATAACCAATTAGACTGACAAGTAAGGAATAAAATTTCACTGAAAATAAAGGTTAAATGTCCTAGATTATGTGCCTTTGAGGGAAAATGAAAACATGATGACATCAAGGAGATCCCTCTGCCCTACCTTTTTCTTCCCCTTCTTTCTTTTCCTTCATTTTCAAAATCCAAAAATTGAAGGTTGTATAGCCTCGATGTAGGATGTACAATCCTCTTTTTGAGTTGTACAACCTTAGCTTTTCTAGAACTAGTTTTGCAAAAGTCCTTTCTCATATGGATTTCCCTTTTGCAAAGCAACTTTTTTTATATACTTTTTATGACTTTATTAGAAAAATAGGATAAGGTCTAGTAGTTTAGGACTGCTATTCATTTCAAAAATGGAGCTTTGAATAAATGTTCTATGGTTTTCATGGTTCATTTTGTACTAATGCCATATATTCTTAGATATTTTGGTTGAATGATGTTTTAAGCTTCTATTTGGACCTTATTTAATAGTGAGCAAGTGAGGAACTTAAGGTTCCTAGGACCATGGGTGTCTCATTATAGTCATATGTAGCTCCAAGAATGCTATTGTTTTACTTTGGCCATTAAATTTGCTTTTTTTTTTAGGTGTATTCTAGCCTTTATAGTGGTTAGCAAAGCACATGAATGCCTAGCTCTTTTTGAGCAATAGGAAAGAGGGTTTATCAATCTTAGGATCTCTTTTTTTAATAAGTCTGCCTTAGGCCATGAAAATTTCCTTTACATGTTTTCCATTGCATGTTTATGATTTCTTATCTTTTATGGTGCATGTATTTGGTTTTGATGCAATGATTATTCCTTATGTGATATTGAAATGTGTTAAACATGGACTTAGATGTATGATTAGGCACCTTAACTTTAGAGATATGGTAGTGATTTTATTTAATTTCCTGATTTCTTTTATTTGCTAACTTTTTTTAATTTACTAATTTGTGCATTTTTGTGATATAGGTGTTTAGTTGATTTAGACCATAAATGATGGTCTCAATGACCATCTTTGACAGTCATGAATGACAAAATATACATATGATGGATGGATGATGATATTATGCATGATAACCCTGTGCCATGTCATATGAACCCACTCCTCATTTTGAATTGATGAGATTATTTGATTTGTGTTAGAGGCATACTCAGGACCATTAAATTGAACCTATTGACAATTTTGTTAAAATTTCAAAAGTAAAGTAAAGATGCTTGAAGGTCAAATCCTAATATCTGGGTGGTTTAGAGGTGCCTAACCTCTTCCCTAAGCTATACCCAATTTCTGAACCTGATCATTGATAGGGTGAAGATGAAATGGACCTTCTAATTAACTTAGCTTTGGTTTAGATTTTGCATTCCTTGGATTCTTATCTCAACCAAAATCTAGTGGTGACTCCACAATTCTTAAGGATGATACCAATGTGTTGTCTTGCCTTAGTCCTTGATTACCATAATTTAGACTTAAGGCTTGAATTTACACAGGCCTAGAAGATCCCCCATAGATCCAAGCGCATGCCATTCCTTATGGGTTATTACTAATTCAAAAACCCTCATCCTCTTGATCTTATATCTGTCGATAAAAGGATAGTGTTGCAAATAAGATTCTACTTGTTTGAGCGAAAAACCTCAAGGATTGCCCATAATTGTTGCAACTTTAACTGATTATTGCTCTCGTTTTATTTATTTTTAGTTTGTAATTTTTATGCTTTAATTTTTGTGATTTGTCCCTTTAATTTGATTATCCAAATAATCAAAGATTAATTATAGTTTTAGTACTTATTTTGCTAAATCCTTATGGAAATGATATCTTTTTACTACTTGATTATTAGTGCATTTGATAGGATCATTCAAATTTTAGCTATCACCTAACTTTCTCTCTAAGCCATACCTAATTATTAAACCTGATCTTTGATGGTGTGAAAATGGATTGGGCCTTCTAAATGACATATGTAGTCATAAAATTTATCTCTACCTAGATTTTTGTCTTAACCAAAGTTGCATGGTGACTCAATGTTCGAATTAAGAAAGATATTAATGTGTTGTCTCACCTTGGTCCCTTATTGACTATAACATTGGAAAAAATGGGCTTATATCTTACGAAAGGCCTTAAGGATCCCCTATTGATCCAATTCATATGCCATGACTTATTACCAATGTATGACTCCTATCCTTTTGATCCCTTGATGATTGATAAAAAGATAGGAGTCATAAGTAAGATTCCACTAGTTTGAGCACAACCCTAAAAAATCGCTCTGACAGTCATAATGGCAACACCACTAAGGACTTTGAATTGACTTTGTGTTAATCTTTAGTTCAGTTTTACCATCTTATTGTTGTTTTTTGTAAATCCATTACATTCATTTAGCCTTCACACTTTACTACATGAAATAGTGTCTTCCTCTAGATAAATCGATGGATTATCTAAGCTTGAGACTTAAGTTTCATTCGAGCTTAGGAGATAGTGAGGGGGGTTCATCACTCATAAGCTAAGTACCTTTAGGAGTATCAAATGGGGGTTCACGACAACCATTCCTGAAGCTCCTAGGAGCCATTACTATAACAATTATATCAACCACTATGTGCATGTAGGATGTAACAACATTATAGAATATGATGCCTTTTTATTTGCATTTCTTCTATAAAAGGAGGGTTGATGTCCCCACATAACATGGCAAGATATTCCCTATGTAAATACAATGTTACTCTCATCCATTTTTTATGTAAATATCCCCTATATAATGTTATCTCACTCATCTGTAATGTAATTATCCTTTATGCGAACACTTATATATCCCTTACACCCTATTATGCAAATGTTTCCATTTCTTATATAAATACTTATGTATATCCCTTACCTTCTTTGTTAAAGGGATTCTTCATTCACTTGTATATCTTTTCTAGTAATGTAAAGGGTTTTCTTTTGCATATGTTGTCCCTTTTAATTTTTATATACATATGTTCTTTTAGGACCTTGACCTTACTTGGCCCAAGGTGACCATGAATATTCTTTATCCTATACTGATAAAAGAATAAGACTCCACCTAGGAAAGAGCCCCTAAGCCTCATGTCTAGGAGAAATAAGGTTGGAAGGATCTTTTGCTATTAACAAGTGAATTTCACACATATATGCATCCCATACCTTATTCATGCATCATGTTGATAACCTTTGTTTTGTAACCATCATAGCTCCATCAAAACCTGAATGAAAAAGAAGAGATAATCAAGTAGCTAGGAATAGTACCACAAGGACGAACTAGCCAAATAATTATGGAGTATTACTATAGCTCTCGATAAGCTTAGGGAAAGTAAGAAGGAGAGCACTTAATTTGATAACCTTGCTAAACAATTGGAAAAGATCTAAAACACACTCGATACTAAAGGATCAGAAAGGGGAACTAATATTGAGCAATTACTTGGCCGTAAGCTCGAGAAACTTTTGATAAATTTCTAAATGCCTAAGCTCCTAAACTTGACAGAGACCCAAATTGCCAAAAATCACATTTGCTCATATGTATTGGTCATTAAGGCATTTGGGGGTGCCAACAAATACTATGTTGAAACTTTTTGAGTTTTCGTTAAAGGGTTCTGCCATGGAAGACAAAGAGGGAAGATTAGAATTAATTAATGGAGGATTTTGAAAAACATTATGCCTAAAATTTAGATCTAGAAGTCACTCTGTAAAATCTATAGTCATTGAAACAAAAGTTGGGAGAAGGTTTCAATGACTACATAAGCAGGTGAAAGAAGATGGCCCCTGAAGCGACCATCAGGCCAATTTAGAAAGAGCAAGTCAAAAAGATTATTAGGGAAGCTTTACTTGGTATAAGCACTAGGATTAAAGAGATACTGATGTATAATTTTGAAGATCCCAAAGAAGCTAGCTTACAAGCAGAAGAGTTAGAGTCTAAATCAAAGAGGTAATATAGTGGGAGAATAGATGCACCACCTTAAACTCAAAAAGAAGGTAACAAAACTATTGAGGTAAACGTAGTATGAACCCCGAGATAATTCACAAATTTAGGAATACCTTTGTCCAAGGAATTTCAGAGGCTGTAAAAGAAAGGGTATTAAAGCCATTAGCATAAAGGCCACCTCTCAATCCCTTGTCAAAAAGATATGATGTGAATGCTTACTATGCCTTTCATTGAGTGGTCGGCCATAACACAGATGATTGTTATAAAGTAAGGCATGAGATCCAGGATCTCATTAATAACAAGGCTATCATTATATTGAATTTGGAGACCAAGCATAAGGGGGGAACTTGCTCCTAAGCTATCAAAATGTTTTTCCCAAACCAAGAACTTTCATGATTATTTTTATGATCCTTAAGGAGGTTGTAACGGGCACATTTGAGGAGGTAACTCTTATGAAGGTTGTAGTTATCACTTATGCTAATAATCCTTAAGAAAGCTCAAATGAGAAAATAGAGGAAGTAAAAATAGAGAGAATGATCAAATTATGAGAAGAAAGTGATGAAGAGATGGAAGAGGAACATGTGAACCATATAACTAGGAGTGGAAAGTATTATCTAGATAGAAAGGCCCTTCAAGAGCCTAGTTAAGAGAAAGGTGGATAGACTTATAATCAAGGAAAACAATGAGGTGAATCCCATTCTAAGGAAGCTAAAGAAGATGCCAACTTAGATTAGTGTGTAGGAACTCTTCATCACCTCTTAACATCATAAAAAGTTTATGGTCAAATCTTTATCTAGTCTGATCATTTCTAAGGAGACTACACCAAAGGACATAACTGCCTTGGTTACTAATAATAGAAAATTTAAAATGTACTGCATGAAGGAAGGGAACATAATATGGCTTTGTTCATTAGAGGTAAGGTGGATGGGAGATAAACTTTATGTGTAATGGTTGATGATGGGACTAGGATTAATATCTTCCCTCTAAAGCTATTGCATAAGTCTAATGTGTTAAAAAAAGATATGTAAGTGTTAGACAATATTATTTGAGCTTATGATGACAGTTGAAGGCTAATGATCATTGTGTTCAAAACCATGGTAAAGATTGGGATTATAGAAATGATGGTGGAATTTATGGTGCTCAACATTCCCATTACATTTTTATTATTGTGAGAGAGGTCATGGTATCATCTATTGGGAGGTGCACCATATAGTACAATAGTTGGTCAAGATCCCTTATAAAGGGTGAGGTATGTTGATTTGTGCAAAAATTAAAAAGATTTTATCAACACCAAACATAACTGTCCCATATCTTAGAGGTTTATAGGTTGCTAGAATTATGGACAAATAGGTTAATCTAAAAGTGATAGCCATCATGAAGAAAATGAACTTTCTCCTAAGATATAAATTAAGGAAGAACTTTATAGGTGTGTACGAGTTCCCATAAATCCCTACTTAGACTACCAGAAGAGGGTTGAGTTATCATGAGAAAGGTGCAAATTAGAGGTAAGAGATCTAAATGGACCTTTGTTTGACTTCTTCATGAAAGAATGAGAGGTTGTTGGAGAGGTCAAAGAGGAGATTGCTAAAGATGAGAAACATATGGAAGACGATTTAGTGGATGATCTTGAGAAAACATTTATTTAGATGTAAATTGAAGGGGTAAGCTATCTGAATTACTAGGACTCATTTAAGGAAGCAACTGAGAAGAAGAGGGAAAAAAGTAGGAAGTTGATTATATAAGCAACAAAAATTAGAATAATGGCCAAAATATAGTTTTTTATAGCCCATATGTTATTTGGACTTCAAATGACCAATGAAAGATCTTCGATGAATACCACCAATATTATTTAGAAGATATTTAGTTTTGAGTAATAGGTGAAGATCTCAACAAGCAGTTTGGAATGGTTAATCAAGATGTACCCCTTGTGGATTTGGAATAAGGATACATTAGGCTACGAAAATTCACTAAAGGGACATACATAGGAATGACCTTAGCAGACATTGAAAACATGATTGTGAGTTCTATTAATGATATAGGTAATGGTATTGAAACACAAGGTTAGACATCAAAAGTTGAACAAACTAAGTTGGATGGGGTGGCATTTTCAGAAAGCTTTATAAAAATTAAAATGGAAAATGATTAGGATTTTAGGGATATTGTGAAGCTATGACTAGCACAAAAATTGAGAATGAAGTGAGCTTTAAATGGATAAGTGGTTTGAATATTATTCCTCAAATAATTGATGAGGAAAAGGCTAAAGAAAGTGAAAAGGCTAGTATTGAAAGGCCTCTTGCTAATTCACCAGATAAAGCTTCCTTTCCTAATGTCTTTGATGTTAATATCTCTAGTCTTTTTTAGGATAATGATGTATTTATTTCTAAGTTTAAGGCAATGAAAGAAGAGTTTGTTTACTTGTGTGTTGTGTTTTCTTATGTATAGCACACACAACTTCATGATCATATTTAATATTAATTTTATGCATACCAATGCATTTAATCTTGGCATACAGAAAAATCTAATAATCTTGCTTATTGTCAATGATGTTACACCTAAAGAGTAGAGGAAATTTGAATAACTACTTTAGAAGTATTAGATGGTCTTTGCAAGGGATTGACCAATATATAGCTAAACACAAGATTTTGACTTATCCACAAATGACACTAGTGAAACTCATGAGGATGAGACCAAAATGGGCTCAATTGGTGATGGACAAGGTGGCAAAACTAAATGCTAAATTCCTAAAGATAGTTGTTTACCCAGAATGACTAACTAACATAGTACTGATTCTAAAGAAGAATGAGAGAGTATGAAAGTGTATGGATTGTACAGATTTAAATAAGGTCTGCCCTAAATACAATTTCTCTTTGCCCCACATTAGTGTGTTGATGGACAGTGTTGCAACCTGTGTTATGTACTCTTTTATGGATTTTTTAGGATATTATCAAATCCTTATGGCAATCCCAAACAAGTTCAAGATAGCTCTGATTATAGAGTAGGTTACATATTATTACAAAGTGATACCATTTGGATTGAAGAACATATGAGCCACTTACTAGCGAATGGCAATAGCTATATTTCATGACTTGATCCATAAAGAAGTAGAGGTATACGTAGATAACATGATAGTGATGTCTAAAATAAGAGAGGGACACTTTGAAGCTTTGCAAAAGATTTTGAAAAGAGAATACTAGTATAATTTGAGATTGAATCTCAACAAGTGTGTGTTCAGGGTTACATCTGCTAAATTATTAAGATAAGTAGGGTAAGGACTGAAACTTAGTTCTTAGGGGTCTATTATAAATAAGAACTCCTTCCCTTAAGTGATAAGCATGAAAGGCTAAATTTGATGAAATGGTTATGATTTTAATGTTATAATGATGATTAATTAAGATATTATATGAGTTAAAAAGGATGACCAAGAGATATAAAGCTGAAAGATACTAAGTCATAAAGAGAAAGTAACTACAAGTTATGATGCATAAGTAGGCATATATAAGAAATGATTATTAATGAACATAAAATAATGATAGAATTTGAGGTTTAATAATGAAGAATATATCAATATTTTATATGGAAAGAAGTTATGTTAAAGGATATGTTAAAATAAATGAAGACGGATGATGGAAGCTAAGGTATATGCTAAGTTAGGTGCAAGATCTTCGTTGGTTATTAAGGTTTATAAGTGTGATTAATGTGTGATTAAAAGAGATACTAATGAAGTATTTTGGATGTATTTTAGATGCTAAAGTTGATATTTGAAGTATCTTGGAAGAGTTGGATAATTGCATGATTGCCCTATTTAATGTTGTTGCTTATGTTTGTTTAATATGTGCATAATATGTGTGGCTATGTACATTTAAATGACATGATAATGATGTGCTTTAGATGTGTTATGGATTTCCATAGTTGGTGTTTGATGTGAGATGAAGACAGGAATAAAAGGTTGGAAGCAAAGCTTCTAAAAGATTAGAATGCTCTATTTGTGCATTTTAGGCTTTTGACACCCTTTATCTTTCCTTTTCTTACTAAAATGACTTCAAATCCATTTTGCATCATTATTAATGCCTAAAATTATGTTTAAAATATATTTTAAAAAATGACAAAAGGGTTGAAGCATAAGTTCATGGGTTGGAGGTAGCATTTTTGGTGGACTTTTTCTAGATCTTTCCATTTTGGCATTTTAGTCTTGTTACACTCTTATTTTTTATCTTCAGCCTAAACATGAATTTTTCTATATTTCTCCTCATTTTTTAGTAATCCAAAACTCAAATAAATTATCCAAAAACTCAAATAAATTCTTTGAAAACTCAAATCAATTCTCTCAAAACCTCTCTTATATCTATGGCTACCAAATCAAGTTTGCTCATCCATCTTCTTTCTTGTTTTAAGCAAGTTGGTGGCTTTCTTCTCTTTATTTCAAGTAAGTTATAATCTTACATATTTATTGTATATTTGTTCTATGTTTTAATAAGTGTGTTCATGGTGTTTTTGAGTTTGGTGGTGATGGAAGAGATGAAGTTTGGTGTTAGTTTGACATGAAAAGTGATGTTGTCTTCAAAAGGAGTCATATAAGTGCTTAAAGTGTATGAGTTGTTTTTTTTTTAAATTCTTGATGATTAATGGTTAGTTAGATGTCAAATGGTGTTCTTATATTCATGTTTAAGATGAGAATCAAGCTTAATTGGTGTTTTACACCTTAGTTGAACTAAGGGCAATATTGATGTGGTATAAATTAGAGTTTTGAAAGATATTGATGTATGTAAATTGATTACAACAATTTTAATGATTATTGACTTCTTAAATACTAATTAACATCTTATTCTTTATGTTTAAGATTTGAATTAAAGTTTTAATGGTGTTCTACACTTGGTCGAGCTGGAGAAAATATTGATGTCTTAACAGGATTTATGAAGTCCTTATGTTTATGATGAGAATTGATGTTTAATTGAGTTTCTTGATATTGTGTTACACTCTAGACCTTTTGATTAGTGTTATATGTGAATGGAGGAGATGTTTTTCATTTATATTGGGTATGATAATGTATGAATATCTTAGTGAGTATATGGATGGTTTATAATGACAAATGAATATGTTCATGATTTAAAAGTATAAATCGATGATCATGAAATGAGTTAAGGATTATAATTATGAACTTTGACATTATTTAATGGCGATGTTACTTTGATATTATGAATGAGATAAAGGGAAAATGGTGATAATAGGCTAAGTATGAAGGATGATAATTATCTTATAAGCTAGTGTTAATGAAAGTTATCTTTCCATGCTTGATTGATGTTTAGGACATCATTGTCTTTGTAAAAGCTTTTGCTTCATTATGATATATGTTATGTGTTCTATGGGCAAGTTTAAGTAACTATCCATATTTTTTATGTTATAATAATGGTGTAATGGATGTCTATACTTAGCATGTGTATGGGTAAGATGATTAAGGATAAGTAAGGATAAAGCTGAGCGCAAGTAAAGCTAAAGTAAAGAGATATAAAAAGATCAAAACAAAAGTAAGGAAGAACTAAAGCTAGTAATGAAAGGTGAGGGATTGTATTGTGGATTTTAATGTCCATTGCATGCACATATCACAAATTTATATATTGACCATAGTAGGCCAAATTGTGTTTATATAAAAGTTATATGCAATTATATGAATGAAATGAAATGTCATGAATAAAGTGTTATGTTTAATTACCATGTGATGTGAGGGCATTTCAAGGAAGAAGTGGCAATCCAAAGAGTCATAGCTAGCTATACAAGGATGATATGACTAATATATGATAATGAAATCTTATACATGCATGACATGGCTAGTGAGGAAACTCTCCTATGAGCGTATGGTTTATGAGGCAACTCTCTTGCGTGAAAAAGATAAGTAAACCAAGTGAGGATTCTCATGTACTTGACTATCCATGTATGCAATATTTTACTATGTAAATGGTGTATGCAAATGATGTGCCATGTAGCTAGAGATGCATTCATGTAAAGGCATGTGAGCATGCATGTGGATAATATAAATTCCTCTTTAAGTTTCCCACAAAGAGCTCATCCCCCACACACATAGATTTTTTTGCAAGTTAAGCATAGGATTTATGTTATGATTGATGGCTAAAGGTTAAAGGTTGTAAATGAAAGATTTAAGTTATGTATCATATATTGTTAAGGCACTGCATTGTTTCTTCATATTTGTCTACTGTAATGTTGTATACGTATAATTGGAAGAGTTATAAATGTTTTAAGAAAATTTAAAGTATATCTTGTATTCTTAGTAATGTCAATAAAGTATAAGTTATGAATATTGTGATATGTATATGTCTAAGGTTAATGATGCCTATGTCTAAGATTTATATAATTTCTATAGTTATATATGATGTATGACTAATGGAAATGATGTTGAGGTATATTAAGATTTATGGCTTATGTAAGATAAATGTTGAATGGTTATGATAATGAAAGGAATGTTATAGTTAGAGTGACCTTAAATAGACCCTTGATTTTTGGATTGTCTAAATGAGAGAGTTTTATGTTCAATGATGCATATACAATGAAGGTATGTAAAGCAAATAATACAAAGGAATGGACTAGTGAGTCTATAATCCTCTGCATGAATTAAATGGCTATAGTATAATATAAGTGTTTTTATGAAATGTTTAGGATCAAACTTAGCTTGAATCCCTATCATTCATGTGTATTGTCTTGAAATCTAAATGGGGCAAATGAAATTTATAAATGTTTATGGGTTAAGAAATATAAATTTTAGATTCAAGGTATTAGAGAGCTTATAAATGGGTTTTAACCACGAGTAATTAGGCTTGGTATGGGCTATGCAAGCCTTAAACCTTCTCATTCCCTAGCACTGATATGGTCCACAATTTGGGTCATGACATGTGATCAACAAAAAGGGTATTGAAGTAGATCCATACAAGATAAAAGGCCATTCAAGATATGTTTACATTGAAGATGGGGGATTTTAGGGTTTTTTAGGTGATCTCTAGTACATTAGTTAGTTCATAGCTAGACTTACGCTTATATGTGAACCAATCTTCATATTGCTATGGAAGGACTAGCCAGTGAAGTGGAACAAATAATATTAAGAAGCCTTTGAGAAGATAAAGGAATATTTGACCAACCACTAGTGCTAAAGCCCCCAAAAGTGGAGAAGTCATTAATTTTATACCTAAGCTATTAGGGTAATATTGGAATAAGAATATAAGGTAAGGAATGAGTAAGTTGTGTTTTACCTCAATAAGAAATTGTTTCCTTATAAGGAGAAGTACAATCAGATAGAAAAGACATGTTTGGCATTAGTGTGGCTAGTAAGGAAGTTGAGGCACTATTCCCAATCATATTATATTAAAGTAATTTTAAAGCTTGATCCAATTAAGTATCTACTTGAAACCCCTTTCTTGATTGGAAAACTAGCAAAATGGCTAAATACTTTTGATATAATTAGATATTAAGGACATGATCAAGAAGTTGATTAAAAGGTTGAGTAGTCATAGAATATTTGGCCTAAAAACACTCCTAAAATGAGGATCCAAACTTCCCCAATTCCTAGATTAATGGTTAGGAGCAATAGAGCATTAGTGATGGAGAATTTACTTTGATAAAGCAATGAATAAGAAAGAGGTTGGTGTAAGGGTAATTTTGGTGTCATCAAAAGGATTGTTATTCCCTATGGCTAAGAAATTGGATTTTAGGGTAACCAATAACATGGTCGAGTATGAGACTTATGCATCTGGGTTGGAATCTTTAATACTCATGATGTAGCATCCCTAGCCACATTCATTGGTGTTCTCACATTAATCTATTCATTGCATAAATGATTTATAATCCCACATGAACATAAGCATTAGAAAATGATCATTTAGATATGTAAATTAGATAAACATGATGATGACACTTACACCATTGCATTTTGGACACTTGAACATATATGTAATGTTTGTACAGTTGCATAAAAAAATTATCTTATGTTGTGTGCATGTTATAGTGTCATAAATAATGATTTTTTAGAGCTTATTTAAAAGTATAAGGAACATATACGGATCAGGAGATGGATGGAGGTGATGAAGGAGTGAAGAGGGACTAAAAGAGTAAAAGTTAACTTCCAACCAATGAAAGTGAAACACCATGATTTTATCTTGTTACAATAGGTTTACAAGTGGAATTTTCATCCTTTAGGGTCAGAATAGAGAGGTTAAATGTGAGGTACAATAGATGGAAGAGAGAGCTAAGGAAGAAAGAAATAAACGAAGAAGAAGAAGAAGAAGAAGAAGAAGAAGAAGAAGAAGAAGAGGGAGAAGATTGAGCTACCTAGGAAGGATTCCTAAGCTTTTCTAGCTCTAGAAAATAGGTAAGTTAATCTATCTTCTTCCCACATGAAATTGCTCCCTCATGACATGTTAATCATGCATGGCTAGTATGAATTATGGATTATTTGAGGTAGAGCTCATGTATGGAAGTTGAAATTCAAGAGAAACATAGCTAGTTATATAGTTTTATTGTTAGAGCAGCTTGTTGCACCCATGAATTCATAAAACTAAAAGGGGAATTAGGGAAAGTGCAAAATATGAAAGTTGTAGCTTTTATGCCCCATCTAGATGCATGTAAAACATTTTTGCTTAATTTGGTATGTGTTATGAGATATGGCTCCTTCATTAGGGTTGGTTCACAACAAACCGAAATCACCTTAGTCTTTTTGTTTTCGTATATTTTGATGACCTTATGTTTTGATTTAGACAAAGTTTAAAACATTAAATTTGTAGGGCTATGTCCCATCTAAATATGAAAGAGCAAAATATGAAAGTTGTAGCTTTTATGCCCCATATAGATACATGTAAAACATTTTTGCTTAATTTGGTGTGTGTTACGAGATATGGCTCCTTCATTCGGGTTGGTTCACAACAAACCGAAATCACCTTAGTCTTTTTGTTTTCTTATATTTTGATGACCTTATGTTCTGATTTAGACAAAATTCAAAACATTAAATTTGTAGGGCTATGTCCCATCTAAATACTTGTCAATAAGTTTTGTTTGATTTGTTATCTGGAAAGAAATATGACATATTGATTGTGACTAACCCTGAAACTAATGAAATCTCATCAGTCTTATAATTCAATTTTCTAAAAATTTGATGACCATAGATTCGGAATTTGATGATCTTACAAACTTGAAAGTTGTACATTTTTGTCTAATTTACATTCCTATGAAATATTTTTGCAAATTTAACATGGTTGATGAGATATTGCACCTTCATTATGATTGATTATCAACATGTTGAAAACCTGCTCACCCTGAGATTGGTCATTTATTTTGGTGACTTCATAGACTGAATTAGACAATGAGTAATATATGAAAAATGTTCCTTGATATGTTTTGTAACTTCTGGTGGGTCATTTTTGCAATTGGATTTGTACAATTGGAGATATATCCAAGAATGTAAGACCTACTCAGACTGAGATGAAATTAAAACAGAGAAAAATTCAAAAATTCACCACATTTTCTATATTTACTATATTGTCCTAAAATTTCTCTTTGTTGTATCATTATGTGTGTAGTTTATTTGAAAGAAAGAATCAAGTCATTTAGATAAGTATCTTTGCAGTTATTACTGTGAGAGTGTAACAAGGTCAGGCTGCCATATAAGGAAAATTTGCATAAGCACTAGGTCCACTTATATGAATCATGTCATAGTTGCATACCAAGCATTCATAATCATTTTGACATATTTATAACCATTTATGTATCAAAATGTTAGGGTCTCAACACAATGAGGTAGCACTAAAGAGAGAACCAAACCTACAAGAAAGGTTGGTCACATTAAAAGGTGAGTAAAAATCATAATTAGATTCTAATGTGTATGTGTGATAATTTTATGATATGATTATCTTCTATTACATGTATATGTGATTGAATTGTTACATTTTACATGTGAATACAAGTCAAGTGAGTATTATATGCTCTTAATAATTACTTTTTATACCATTGTGAATGAACACTTGCATATGGGACTAAAAGGTTGTTCTGATCGGCTTGTTAAACACTTGCAAATCACTTGGAAAAGGGACCAATATGTCTTATTGGCACATGTTAATGACCAAATTATTCACTTATTATATGTTGGCCAGTAAAATCAAATGTCGCTTGAATCACATGAATTCCTGAAAGCAGTGTTTGCCTTGGAAGGTCATGACAAAAATCAATTTATTGCACTTGCACTTACATACTCAATTGTTATACTTGTAATGTATCCTGATGATATTCTTCTGTTGATTGTGCCATAAGAATCTAATTATTTTTTTATTCATTGAGTTGCGACTAATCAAATCATAATTATGTTTTTCAGATATTGAAGAATAGGGTTTGGATACTTTGGTGCATAAAGTTTTGCATAAAGACACATGGATCACAGGTCGTCGGCTGAATTTCAACTTTCACTCTCCTTGTGTCATGTACATATATCTAGATAGGAACTAGTTTATGGTCACTAACCTTGAACAGTAATTAACATATTATATATATATATATATATACATGGATCACAGGTCGTCGGCTGAATTTCAACTTTCACTCTCCTTGTGTCATGTACATATATCTAGATAGGAACTAGTTTATGGTCACTAACCTTGAACAGTAATTAACATATTATATATATATATGTTAAATATGTGTTGAATTGAGTTTGTATGATGAATAAACCATTATGTATATGTACTTTTGGACTTGAATACCATGATTTGTAAAAGAAATTGGTTGTTACATATGAGGGTAAGGTTAACTAAAATATTTATGGATTCATTTATGTTGAATTTTCAAATAACTGATGAGTAGGAATTTAAGGAAGAACATTTGAGCCCATATTTGGAGCACTTGAGGAGATTGAATCAGAATTTCTAAAAAATCATATTTCAGCATTTACCATGGGAAGGGAATGCGATGGTTGATGCCTTGACCTCCTTGATTTCCCTTTGAGATGGACTGAAGTGGATACCAAGAATGCCAATGATTACATTTGACTTTAGAATGTCGTGTTATGTTAATAAAAAGGGGATGCATGCAATTGTATAAAATGTCTTTGGTACTGTAATGTGCATAAGTATTTAGAAAGTGGAGAATACCTTAAGGAGGCTAAAAGAAGGATAGGAACATAATTTAGAGGTTAGCATTATAGTTCACAGTTTATGAAGGCATGGTGTATAAATGGATGGCAAGTAAGGTTCACTTAAGGTGTTTGACTGAAGAAGAAATAAGTAAGGTCATGGAAGAGGTAAAGACGGGGATTTATGGTCCCCACACAAATAGGAAAGCCTAGACTAGAGAGATTTTATGGATGGGTTATTACTGGACAACTATGGAATAGCATTGTATCCAAACTGCCCAAAATGTCAGGTTCATGGCAATCTTAACCACTTGTAACCCACAAATTTGTAGAATTTTACTTCACCATGACTACTCACAGCTTAAGGCATTGATGTAATTAATGAAATGAAATAAGTCTCAAATAGGGGCATAAGTATATTATGGTAGTGGTGGATTACTTTTCAAAGTGGGTGGAAGTTGAGTCTTTTAGCAAGTTGGGGCAAAGCAAATAACATGATTTATAAAATAGAATCTCATATGTCGCTACGACATACCCTATCACATCATGACAAATAATAAGGTGTATTTTAAGTCTAAGGTTAAAATAATCCTAGAGAAGAATGTAATGACCCATCCCAAGTCATTACATTATAGATCGCAAATGGATGGAGTAGTTAAGGTGGCCAACAAAAATGTTAAGAACATCTTTGCTAAAGTGGTAGAGACTTATAAGGACTAGTAAGAGAAATTTCCATTTGCATTGTAGGGGTACTGAATCGCAACTAAAACATTAATGGGAATGACATCGTACTCTTTGGTATATGTAATGGAAGTGGTTTTACCAATTGATGTGAAGATGAAATCTCAACGGGTATTAGTTGATATAGGAATTTTTAAGTACTAGTGGGTGAGAAGTCGATTTGAATATTTGGTTTTATTATATGAGAAGAGGTGAAAGGCTTTTTACCACACCCCATTATACTAAGCTAGAATTATGTGCACTTTTAATAAAAGTGCCAAGGCAAGCGTAATAAAAGTCGATGATTTAGTGTTGAAAGTAATTCGACTGCAAGTTCAAGATCCTTGGTGAAAATTCAAGCCAAAATGAGATTTATGGTTTAGCAAATCTATCTAGGTAGTGTCATAAAGTTATTAGGCATGAATGGGAATGAGTTCTTTGAGTCAATAAGCTTGGATAGGCTAAAAAAGTAGTTTAGGTGAAAATGTAAGAAAAATAAAATAAGATTACTAGGTCGAAAAAACAAAAAGGCAGCTTAGGCAAAATTAGGGAAGGAAAAAAAAAGGTTCGCTAAGTTGAAAACCTTAAAGGGCAGCTTAGGCAAAAATTAGGGCATAAAATATATAATAAGTAAAGTAAAATTTGATGGTGCAAATGACCAATGGGGAAGCCTACCATAGGGTGATAGAATAAGGGATAATAACAAAGGAGGACAAGGATGAAGAACACAAAGTTGATGAATCAAAGGCATTAAATAAGACAATTAGATGGTCTTATTCGACATCATTAAAGGAATGACCATGTATTTAATTAATATGTAATATGCAACTTGTAACAATCAATTATAGGCATAATTTCAAATGAAAATACATTTGCATAATGAAAGCCATCTTTGTTAAGCATTTCTTTAGACAAAATGAAATATCAGAAGTTCTTTTCCATATGTCCAGTGTTCTTGAGAATGTTTGATAAGAATCTTATGTTACCACTACCATGCAGTCAAACCTCAAAATCAACATCGTTAGAGCTGGAGACCTCAATAGGGAATATGTAGTAAATATAACGATTAGCCCAAATGGCTTCCATTTTATCCAAGAAATACTAGGTTAAAGGTCTTTTTATGAAAGTAAGAAGGAATCCCACAACATCTTGTAGGACCCTAAAATGACGATAAAGTATTGTTAGATCATAAACGGTATTAGATGATAGAGCAAGAATAATCACACACATTGCATAGGTCCTCAGAGTAACCCCAGTCAGTCTTCACTAGGGACAGGTCCAACAGATGTCAGAATCTACAATATGAGATAACCATTTAGCATATTGATCTATAGTAATGGCAAACCTCAATAGATGACAGTTTAAGTGATGTTGTGGGAAATAACGTCTTGTGTTTATAGAGGGAACATCTGACAAACCTAATTTCTCTCGCAACCATATATGAATAATAATAATGATGATGATGATGAAGATGATAATAATAATAAAAAGGAAAAAGAGCTTGTTAGGTTGAAAATTCGAATGTGTGACCTAAGAAAAAATGAGCAGTCCATTAAATCCATTCATTAGATAAAAAAAACTAAATGGGTGATTCAGTCAAAGTTATAGTAAAAATAAAATAAAAAATTATTAATAAAAGAAGGTTATAGGAGAAATCCATACTTAAACTAATAGCGGGCTCCTAAAGAAAGAGTTATTGATACCAAAAGACACCTTCTCCAAGCCCACAATGGTCTTACTAAGAGTTATTAAGATTGGAGTTTTCCCAGGTTCAATTTTTTTTAGCAAGAGGTAGCACTTACATGTCAATCTCTCTGTCATCCATTCATAGTAGAAATTCCTCTATCAAGACAGTTGCCAGAATACATGTTTTGTGCTTTAACATGGCCCCTATAAGGATGAAAGTAAGAAAAAGGGAAGCGAAGATCTTTTCTTCTCCCAAAGGTTATGGGTACCTCATCATAGTGTAAGTGAAACAAGTCCATCATTTTTCGAATATATGGGTAATTCAAATGTGTTAATACAATTTTATCAATATCTATGATTTGATGGTTAAGGATGGCAATGAATTCCTCTAGCATTGGACATATCTCAGTATCTCTAAATTGAAAGGAGTAAGTAGTATGATCCCATAAATCATAAGCTACTCAAAGAAAATCCATGTTGATGCTAACATATAAAGGTAAAAAAGGGCTTTAAAACTCACCTAAGGGTATCATAACAATTTGGGTAGGAATGACTTCAAAAATACTTTAGCCATGATGGGAAATGCAAAAAGGGTAGATTTGGGCATAGAAATTGAGGATAGAAGCTGTTGAACTAGGATAATCAATCCTAGGCTTAAAACCTCTTTTGATCTTGACAAAGTAGATTGATTGTCACTAATGTTTCAAATAAGTGTTGTTATTGCAGAATTGAATCAATCCCTTAAGGAGAAGTGAAGAAGTTGATGAATTCCAAAGTACTATGTAATCGCGACTGCAACCTAAAGATTCACGACCGCGATTCGTGTTAAGACATGCTGAAAATCAAGCAGGCGAAATCGAAGTGTCATTCTCGGTCACGATCCCTGAAAAGAGAAAGGTCAAATTGTCACAGATGAATTAGCGGTATAAATCTCGGCTGAGTCGCGACCGCGAATTTCAAAGAAATTCAAAAGGGAAGCAAGTCCACAACCACAGCCTAACAAGTGTCCAATGAGACTGTTGGAAGTCAAAAATCGCGAAGACATCTTGCTAGTAGCGACCGCGATCTTTGTGGAAGAAAGTTATCAATTTTGGCAGTTGAATTCGCGGTGTCTGTCGCGTTCTGTGTAAGAAAAACTCACGACCGCGACTTCTGAAAGTAGGTGAAGGACAACAGCTATATTTTCCTAGTGAACTAATAGGAAGATGCCACGTGGACTAGCTGTTAGAAGCAAATAGGGTTTCTCTTGAATAATTTGGATTTCACGACCGCGAAAGGCAGTAGCAACCGCGATTTCATCCTGACAAGCATTAAATGCAGAATCTGTCAAGCATGTCTTAAAGATTTAATGAGCTATGATCTGCAACGTCTCTTTGATGAAGGTTGGCTATTAATACCCCACCAAACAACCATGAGAATGGTTGCTTACAAATTTATTACAAGTATTGAAAGCTTTTAATCTTTGCTACTCATTTTCTTCATCTTCTTTACATTTGTTAGGTGTGAGCATTAAACACCAGATTGTAAGGTTTTGTGTTAGCCTATAAAAACACTCTAAGAAAGG
>CATIWR010578173.1:0-10227 GCA_949677035.1 Omphalea diandra | reverse complement strand
TATATATATATATATATATATATATATATATATATATATATATATATACATATGTATATATATATATATATATGTGTGTGTGTGTGTGTGTGTGTCCAAAACCCAACCCATATCCCTTCCCACAAACACAAAAAAAAAGCTCATATTTAAATTTACAAAGCCTAACCTAACTCTTAACACACACACATTACCTCTCACACATAAACACACGTGTGTGACACAATAGCCACACCGCACCACTCCACACATACACACTTAAGTGCACAAACACAATGCACTCATTAACCCAACCCTAACCCTAAAACAAACACAACTCTCTCTCTCTAACTAAAGAAACACAATGCACTCACTTTAGCAGTGATTTTAGATCCAAGAGCTAAATTTGATTGTATTAGATTCAAATATTTTCTTGTTATGGGGAGAATAAGGCCAACCAATTAGTTAACAGGGTGAAAAGTACATTGGAAGCTTTAATAGATGCGTACAAGGTTGTTCAACATCTTGTTGAACCTTCAGTTGATGATGTTACAAATACATTTTAGGATGATGATGATATTGATCAATTTTATGCTCAAGTGGCTGAAAAAAATATATTCCATAGAAATCATAAATGGATAAATATTTGAAAGATAAGCCTATGAAATTTCAACAAAGATTTTAATATTATTAAGTGGTAGAAAGTGAATTTAGTTACATTTCCTATGTTAGGCAATGTTCAAGGGATGTGCTTACCGACCCATGTTTCACAATTGCATCTGAATCAATTTTTAGCATTGGAGAGAGGTCATTAGATCAATTTATGAGTTCCAAAGTGTTAATATACTGTCAGGACTAGTTGAGAAGTGCACCTACCCTATTGCAGTTGGAGGAATCTATTGAAGAGCTTGAAAAGTTTGAAATAGGATTTATGACTTTCTAAAATAGTTGTTTAACTTGTAAATCTTGCCTTAATTGATTGATATGCATTAACTTTTTACATTTATTTAATAGAAATTTCAACAGAACATGAAATATATCATAATTTAGTGCCAAAAAATTACATTGACTGAGTTTGATATTGTTTTGATTATTGCTTAAGAATGCAAATTGGTTTGCTAGATTTTTAATTTCTTAATTTTCATGTGTTTTGTCTTTTGATATATGCTTAATTTTTATGTCATAAATTACATTTTCTTTAGCTTGTTTGGCTGTTGCTTAATTTTTTTCTTAACACAGGTTAAGTGAGTTGTTGCTATTATGTTGCTATGATGCATTAGTGTTGGTCCAACACTATCAAATGTTCTATTGTTTTTGTTATGTTTACTTAGATGTTTTGTTTGTCTTATTGTTGTTGGATATATTGTTCCTATTTTGTTTGCTTGGAGTGAAGATGGAACTTTTATTATATCAATTATTTGTATTGTTGTTGCTATTGATGTACAGAACTTGTTACTACTAGAACTTCTATTAGATCATTGTAGATTTTCTATAATTTGGACAAGTTATTTTTTTATAATTTGGATTAATTAATGCAAGTTATATGATATGATTTCTATCATTGTGGACTTTCAATTTTTAAATTAATTATCATATGTTATTTTATATGATACAAATATTCAAATTTATTTGATTGAACTAATTGATACAGGATATTGAATTAATACAGGTTATAGATTATTGAATTGGTACAAGTATTTTTTTTTAATATCCATTTCGGTCTAAACTGTCCCTTAAACTTCGTTTACATCGAATACTCAAACTAGTCTGTCTAAAAAATTCGAGAAGGAGAAATTCGATTCCTTTACTCATTCAGGACAAGACTAGTTCCTTAAAAATGGGAACCTCAAATTTTCAAAAAGGCTCCAGGGTTTTTAAAAACCCTACCTTGGACCGTACCATACTCAACCCTACTACCTATATCCCGCCTTCTCTTTGTGGATGACACCTTGCTTTGCTTACATGCTTCTCTTCATCAAGTTATAAGTATTAAGCATTTGATGCTAAAGTTTCAAGAAGCTTTTAGTCAATTATTCAGTTTTGCAGAGTCATGTATTATCTTTGGCAAATCAATCATACAAAATGACAAAAAGAATATCTTGAAATATTTGGGCATGAAATAGATAAATCAAGGTGATAGATACTTGGGATTCCTGCCTTGTGAAGGAATAATAAATATGAAATGTTCAATTATTTGGTGGATATAGTCAAAAGTAAAGTGGGAAATTAGAGTTATAGGCTTTTATTTGTAGGAGGGAGGGAAATATTTTTTAAAACAATCCTTATTGCCTTGTCTTTTTTCACCATGTCCTATTTTTTGCTTCCTAAATCTTTTTGTTCAAAAATAAATTCTATTATTGCTAAATTCTAGAGAAGCCAAATATAAACTTAAGCAAAATGAATTGAGACAACTAAGAGGTTTTGACTATAACTAAGAAGCTAAGAGGGATGGGGTTTAAGAATGAACATGAGTTTAATCTTACAATATTAGCAAAATAGGCTTGGAAGCTATTCACAAACACAGAATCTACTTGGGTTAAGGTTATCCGAGCTATTTATTTTTCCCATTAATGCCTTTTGGAAAGCTAAACCAAGGCACAAACCTTCATAGGGATGGCAGAGTATCTTGGCTAGAAGATCATTACTCAAACTTGGGGCTCTAAAGCAAATCAATGATAGGAAATCCACATATATGTAGGACCGACCTTAACTCCTCTCTCTTCTCTCCTTCAACTTATCTAAACTTAAACCTGAGAGTTGTCATATCAATAAGATGTGTGGCATCTTTTAGAATGGTGAGTGGAATTTGTGGCCTTTTGGAATGCTTTATTTCGACCTCTAATTTAGAGGCTATCTATAACATCTTAGTGGGAAATTATTTGTTATAAGACAAGTGGATTTGGCTGCTTAAAAAATTTGGTTTGTTTTTTGTTAAATCTACTTATTTTCTATTGTAGAAGCATTTGAGGGTCAGTATTATTGGTAACTTTAACACCACTAACTATGTTTCCTTTTGAAAATTTATATGGAGTATTAGTCTCCCTTAAAAGGTTAAATTTTCCTATTAAAGCTTTTAAGGAAAGCTATTCCAACAAGCTTAGTGCTTAATAATAGAGGATTATGTATTCCTCTAAAATGTCTTTTTCGTTGGAATAGTAGGGAGATCGCTAAACATCTTTTCCTGCATTATCGTAAATCTTTTCTAATCTAGTTTGGAAGTTCTTTGAACTGTAAACCAACTATTAAGCCTGACAGTTCTGTTTTCAATTAGTGGCAAAGTCTAATAGATGACTAGAAGCTGAGGCCTATAGATCAAGTGTGGATTAGGATTAACTTTATTCTTTGGAGCATATGGATTAGTATAAACAAATCTATCTTCAGCGAAAGTAACTAGATCCTATAATCCTTGCAAAAATGGGGGATTCTTTAGCTTCCAAATTTCTTTTGGTTAACCATGACAATATCTAACAAGAATGCATATTGAACAAGAATATGGTGTCTATTAACATCCTTAACTCTGCTTCCTTTGTTGTATTTATAGCTTCTAGCTTCAATCTTGATTCCAAGATGACTGTTATTGTTGTTCTTTTCTTTTACCAGAATAGGAGGTTGATTGATAGTCTCACATGTTTCAAACATGCTACATCCATAATTCATATTGTAGCTCAATCCATTTTGATTACATTGGACTAGGCCCTAAAGATGAAAATGGACAATTTGGTATTTTGACTAATAATATAGGTTTAGCAAATTAGTTTAATTGCTCTGTAAATCCTATCCTTTCAAAAATTTGTGGGGTTCTTTCCGAGGACTTCCCTTCTTCCTTTATGTGCAATTTGGCTTCCATCTCTAAGACTTGTAACGAGCCTGTTGAATGGTTAGTAAAGGCTTTATTGCTGGGAAGTCTGCATTTTGCTTGGTTTACTAATCCCCCACCTAACTTTGTAAAGATGTTGAACTTGTCTATTTAGCCTAGTTAATGAATTCTCCTTGTGATAAAAAAAGGAGAATTGATCAAATGCATTCCTCAAAATGAAAAAAGAAGCCTAATTAACTAAAAATTTTGCTATAAAATTTTATTATTGAATAATATTCGAAATTTTTCATTCCAATCATTATGAAGAAGCTTTTAACATTGTTGCACTATATTTTTACATCTTGCACTACTCACTTTATTATCTCAGATATTGCATTGACTAGACATTATATATCAATTTTTTTAGAGTGAAAAGGAAAATTAAAGAAAGTGATGTAAAGGTGTGTACTAAAATGTAAATAATATTAATTAACTTTACTTTATTTTAATTTTTTTAAAAGGTTAATGAATGTAAACTATTTAAATTCTTTTTATTTTACTTCTTAACCCTTGATCTAGGATTGAAAAATGAATATTTGAAAATAAATGAATGAAAATTTTTAACTTTTGTTCACTCTCATTTACATAATAAAAAACTCGCAAATGATATTAATTTGTTAATCTCTATATATATCTATTTTTATTTCTCTCTAACCCACTCTCATGCGATACCTTAAAGAATAGCAATGACATTTAGGGGCATTTGGTAGACAGAATTTCGAGAGAAAGTACTTTAGAAATATTAAATTTCGGCATTTGGTTTGTCTTGTGAAAGTTATATCCTTATATTTCTGAACTTGTAGACCCGCCTTTACTTTTTTATATACATGTAAAAATACTTTTCTATCTCAAGAAATAAAAAAGTTATATTCTCATGATTATTAAAATTATATAATTATTCACACACACAAAATTAAAACTTATATATATATATTTAAATAATTTTAATCAAAATTAAGAATATAAATTATCATTCAATTTTAATTAAAATAATTATTAAACTACAAAAACTATTATCTCTTATAAGTTCATTGAGTAATTGAATCATTTTTAGATTTTCTTAAATTTTTTATTACCATAGACTATATATTTTGAATTATTAGTATGTTATAGTTATTAAATATTTTTTTAAGATAAGATAATAATTATTTAGTACTGTTCAATAGTATTTATTAATTATATTATAATATTTTATCATATTATTATATTATATATTTATTTTAATTATAAATTATATTATTTAATAATATTATATTTATCATATATCATAATATTATATATTATAATTATATTTCATGAATCAATCGCAATGATATTTTAACTGAATAAAACTTTTTATATAAATTAATTAAATAAAAACATACAATTACATTATAAGTATATTAGTGATTTATATTATTTTTTAAAACCATCTATATATAAATAAAAAATATTAATTTTAAATTTTTGAAAAATTTTACTTCTAACCAAATATAAAAATTTTATATTGTAAATTTATTTTTTAAAAAGTAATTTTAAATAAAAATATTAAATTCTGATAATTAAACGTTACTTTAAGAGGTTCACTTCAATATATAGCTTGTGGATGCCTTTATTATTCAAAGTACAATTGAGACCCAACAACATATCAAGGCATTGCAATAACTTATTTTGGAAAAAAAAATTATTTGTTTCTTTAAAAAAAGCATAATAATATTACAAAAAAGCCTATTATTTCAAAAAATAACTTTTAAATTACTATATCACATGTAATGACTAGGGGTGTAATCGGTATTCGCGGTATACCGATACCGCCGATTTTACCGATACCGCCTAATACCGAAATCGTGAAGGCTGAAAACCAACACCAATACCGCGAAGGCTGAAACCGCCAAAACCGATATCGCTAAAATTATGCGGTAATACCGCGAATACCGATACCAAAACTGAAAAGAAAAGCACATAGAATCACTTAATAGAATTAAGAAAATATTAAATAAAATTTCAAAAATTCACTTCATAATCATGATTAAAATCTCAAAAATTCAGTTCATATAATAAAATCTCAAAAATTCACTTAAAAAATTAAGTTATTGTATCATGACTCCATTTATTTGGTTAGATTTATAAGCCTCCATCGTTGATGGCAACAAACGGCCACTGAAGACAAAGAGATGAAACGAACAACGCGGCGACTGAAGAAGAAGAGAGCGGTGCCGATGACAGATGAAAAAGAAGCAGAACCGCGGTCGAAGAGGCAACGAATGGCG
This sequence comes from Omphalea diandra, assembly GCA_949677035.1. Classification (NCBI taxonomy): domain Eukaryota; kingdom Viridiplantae; phylum Streptophyta; class Magnoliopsida; order Malpighiales; family Euphorbiaceae; genus Omphalea; species Omphalea diandra. Next base: position 4,146 of record CATIWR010578173.1, on the reverse strand, counting down.
TCGGCGACGAAAAAGAAAGAGAAAGCCGAAGACAGATCGAGGATGGCAAGGAGAAAGGAGAAAAAAGAAAGAGAGGTCGGCTGAAACCTATATATCAATCAAAACAGTGCCATTTCGTAAGCAACAAAATGGTGTCATTTCATGACAATAAAACGACGTCGTTTCGTTGTAACAAAATGGTGTCGTTTCATTCCATCAAAACGACGTCGTTTTGTTATCGGTATACCGATTAACCTAAACCAAAAACTGAAACCGAAATCGAAAAATCTCAAACCTTAATACTGAAAGTTTTCTGTTTGTAATGGTTCTAGTTTCGGTTTAGTTTGGCGATTCGGTTTTGGTGGTATACCGTTTCAAAACCGCGAAACTTACACCCCTACCGGTATGAATAATGTCAATGCATCGCCTTTAGGAAGTAGGAAGTGTGTTGAATTTATCCGATTTAATTTTTTATTAAAATTAGTTAAATGAAATTTTATATTTTAAAACTGAATTAAATAAATCGAATTATTAAATTTCACAGACATACAAATTAAAATAAACTAAATTTGTAAAAATTTTATTTAGTTTGGTTTGATTTAATTAAATTATATATACTTTAAATATGATTTGATTCAAACTAGTTTGACTTATTAATAATTTAAATTTTTCAGTTTTTTGTATAAAAAACTGAACTAAAATTGAAAACAAATTTTTTTAAAATGAAAATTAATCCGAACAAATTTTTAATAAAGAATTGAACTGATCAAATTAAATTGGTTCGGTTAGCTTTTCAATTCAATCCAATTTTTGCTCACCCCAAATCGTCTCCCTTCTTTCTACTCCCTCTCTTTTTTATTTTTCACAATAACTCTTCTCTTTCAGTGTTTTGAAGCTATTCTTTGTACATTTACTAGCAATAAACTCACTTTTCTCTTCTTTTTTCTTTGTTTTCTTTAATAAAGTTAGTTATTTTACTTCATTTGTTATTTTTTATTTTGTTTTGTTTCTTTTTAAGAATTTTTTTTTAGATTTGATACTTTGTCTTTTTTATGAGAGTTTTTATCTCTTTTTTGAGAATTTTGGTGATTTGAGATTGTTTAATAATATATGATGATATATTATTAGGTATTGTCTCTTAAATCTGTACCGACATATTATATGAATTTCAATATATATCATGCTATCTCACCATATCTGGTGGGATCCCCATAGTTGATAAAAAATATAAAGTTGTTGAAAAGATTTAAGATAAAAATATAAAAATGATTTTAGAATTGAACCAATATAAAATTATTAGTAGTGTTGATAATCGATTTCATAGTGATATTTTAGATCATAAAATTATTATTTTTCATAAATATCATATGATTATTTATAAATAAAAATATCATCTATCATTTTTTTTTAAAAAAAAAGCTAGAATGAAGCGCCATGATGGCAAAAAAAAAAGGAGCAATTTAATAATAGGAATTGTCTATCTCAAATAAAAGAGGAAAAAAAAATACATTTTTATTATATTTTTTATTTAATATGCATGTCAAAAATATATAATAATTTTTTAAAAATATTTTCTTACAATTAAAGTGCTCAACACGTTAGAAATATGTGATACTTCACCTGTTGAATGACGTCTTTTTGACTTTTAACTATAACAAGTTGTTAATTTGCTCCTTGCATGAATTTTTATTTAATATTTTATATGATGTTTATTCAAAATTTAAATTGATCACATATTTTATTATTAATTCTAAGATATAAATTTCTTCAAGATATTTTTATTAATTGATATTAATAAGTTAAAAATCATTTTAATAATTTTATAGATTTAATCTTTATTTGAAAAATAATTATTAATTTATTTGATAAATTTTTTTGGATTACTTTGTGCTCAATAACTATACATTTTTTTTAGTATTTTAGTATATTATACTTAAATTCACACTTACTATATTTCATAATCATAACTGCATTATTAAAAAATTATATTATAAAAGTCTTATTGTAGCCATTAGAAGGTAGAAATATTTTTTATTATTACTCTCTCCATTCTATATTAACTGTCTATTTTTTATTTTGCACGAAATTAAGAAAATATTAATTAAACTATATTTTAGAGAAACATGGGCTAATTCAGCATGAAAATTTAGTGAATTGTAATTATTTTTAAAGTTAAAATAAAATACCCATTTTTCAATAACAATAGTAGTATACAAACAAGAAATGCAATTAGTCGGTGATCAAAATTGGGCATTATTACATGTATAATTATATAATTAAAATATTTTTAATTTATAATTTTATAATTAAAATATTTTTAAGTTACATGCAATTAAAAAAGATTATATTAGATACCAATTCTAAAAAAAATAACGTGATTGCTTTATGCTTATATATTGCAATACTATTTATTATTTTGTTATAATTATTCTTAGATAAAGCTTTTAATTAAAAATAATATTAAATATATTAAAAAAAGTAAATGTTTAGTTTTAGACTACTTTACTGCAATTTTTCATTAAAAAGGTTATAATTAAAAATTATAATTTCAATATATATATATATATATATTGTCGACCCTTCTATGATGTAGGGGTTGAATTGGTGAAAAATTTTAAATTTTGAAGGGAAGACTTGTTAAGCAAGAAATGTAAGAAGAATAAAATACACCAAGTTTTATAATAGTTTGGGTATTAATCAACCGTACATCTACTCTCCAATTCTTCTAATTGGGTGCTTCAATGGTGTTTTAAAACTCACACTTAATTTTACAATTTGTGTTTTTATAAAGGCTCACATACAACTTCACTAGTGTTTCATAAGGCTAACACTCAATCTAAACAAGAGTTCTACAATCAAAGACTAACTCTCAAATCCAAACATAATGCTTTGTTTGAGACAAGAATTGATACAACTTGTTAGTCTTTGCGCACCAAGAAGGGGGGTTAAATTGGTGAAAAATTTTGAATTTTAAAGAGAAAGGTTTGTTAAGCAAGAAATAAAAGAAGAATAAAATGTACCAAGTTTTATATTGGTTTGGGAATTAGTTAACCCTACATACATTCCCCAATTCTTTCAATTGGGTGTTTCACTAGTGTCCAATAGTGTTTTAAAACTTACACCTAACTTTACAACTTACGTTTTTACAAAGGCTCATACAAAACCTCATTAGTGTTTCACAAGACTAACACACTCAACTTGAACAAGAGTTTTACAATCAAAGGCAAACTCTCAAACCCAAACTTAATGGTGTTTAATGCTCATACCAAACAACAATAACTCAAATACAAGAAATTGAATGCTGAGAAGTTGAGAATAAATTTGTAAGAGTTTGGCTACAATGAATACTATTCTTTTGCATTTATGTTCATTTGGTGAAGTGTTTATAGGTTACTCCCACCAACTAAATGTTAGAGAACCTAAATCTCTAACGTGTGCTAGGAAAATTGCATTAAATGGTTATCAAACAAGGTTCACGATCGAGATTGTTTAATCACGATTGTGATATTCACATAATACTGAATTTTGCTGAATCGCGGTGGAGAACCCTGTTTGTATCTAACGATTAGTCCACGTTGTTTGTATCTAATGATTAGTCCACATGACATAAAACAATTAGTTCTTTAGGAAAAATAGCCATTACGTTCCTCAAGTAAGAATGAAAGTCGCGGTCTTTACTTGTCTTTTTTAGATGTGATAATCATCATGAAATCGTCTGCCTAAATACAAGTGTTGTTCTACTAAAATTACGGTCTCGACCATTATTTCATTGTTGTGAATTTTAATGTTCCAAGGGCTCTTTTGGACACCTAACATAATTTAGTTGAAGACTTGATTCCTTCTAAGTGAATACCAAAGTAACGGTTACGACACTGGATATGACATACACCATAAAATTATTTGCCTAAATTGATCTAACTCTCCTACAAGATAGCTGTCACGACTGTCTAATTCATGACTGCAAATTAGGATGCAAATTTCAATCTTTGAGACTAAGGCTTCCATTCAAAATCTAATGCGATCCTAGCTAAATATCTGTAAGACCAACACTTGAAATGGATGCTAGGACTTATCAATCTACATTGTCAAAATCAAAAGAGAGTTTTGACTTAAGTTTGACCAACCTAGTTATATATATATATATATATATATATATATATATATATA
>CATIWR010578120.1:0-13672 GCA_949677035.1 Omphalea diandra | reverse complement strand
CTAGTCTTTTCTAGATATAAAATACCCCCACAACACACCTCTCAACTATCTCTGTGTCAACCCCCAGTTTTCTCTCTTAATATATATATATATATATATATATATATATATATATATATATATATATATATATATATATATATTACTCTTAATTTCATGGGTTTGGATGTTCTGTGTTCTAATGGTTTATTTGGAGTGTTTGTGCAAATGGGTTGTTGTTTTTTTGGTCAAGTTTCAAACTTGTGTGTCCTGTTGTGTTGGAAAATGGATTTTCTCAGTTGGAGGAAATCTTGTGGTTCACTAACACTCCTTCTAGTTTTCAACAGTGGGAGAAAATTCAAACTGAGACTCTTAAGCATATTTTATTGGCAATCAACGCTTTTTCCAAACTAAAGTTCAACCGTTTCTTTTTATTGATAATTGCTGTTTCAGAAAAAGGGTTGGAACTAACTGAAATTAACCACCTATCAGTAACTTTGACTCTTAACTTATTTTACCTAAATTAAGGAAAATCTGATGCTACTTTGCGAAGATCATAACTATGTTTGTGTCTATGTGCACTGTTTGAGGATTTTGTGTGTCTTGATGTGTTGCAAAATGGGTACTGCTATTTTGATAGGTTTTTGGAAATAAGCCCTGAAGGGAAGGTGCCAGTGCTGAAGATTGATGACGAATGGGTACCAGATTCTGATGTAATTGTTGGGATTCTAGAGGAGAAATACCCTGAACAATCTCTAGTCACTCCTCCTGAATTTGCTTCTGTGTATGTATCCTCTGTCCATCCCTATAAATTTGATCTCTTTGTTAGTCTGTTGTGATAATCTGTTTGGAGTTGGATTTTTATTTTTATTTTGCTGTTGATTACAGCAATAAAATGTGGGGGTTTTGCTTGATTAAATAATGAGATAGAAATTATTGATTTTGAAATTTCTTTTAATGCTTGATTATATATCTATGCTCAGTTCCTTCGGAAGTTCATTGGATTGAGATCCTCATCTTCTCATCTTTGAATATCCCAATCCTATAGTTGAAAATAAATGGTTGAAATTTACTTTTAGTGTGTAATATCTGCTTCCTGAAAATCTAAATTTGATTTTTTTTATTGAAATCTCAACCATCCATTTAAAATGAAAGATGAACATTGTTTTAACATGATAGGTTATGTTGATTCAAGCATCCAACCTGAAAATCTTTTGTAAGGTTCCTTCTGTAGTGATTATGTTTTTATCATAAAGCTCACAGAATTGCGTATGTTTTGTCAATCAGAATAAAAATTAAATGTACTCAATAACTTTTATATTTTCATCTGTTTATGATAAGTTTGCTCAGGACATGTTGTGTGAAACAAATAAACATTTGCCTGTGCATATGCTCATGTTTGCTCATGCATTTGTGCGTGCATGTGTAGTTGCAAATACTTTGAATTTACAAGTTTCCTGAATACTTAATTTCTATGCAATTTGAGACTCTAGAGGTTCAAAGATATTCCCATCATTTGTCAAATTCTTAAAGAGCAAGGATTCCAACAACGGAACTGGGCAGGCTTTGCTTGAGGAATTGAAGGCATTGGAAGAACATCTCAAGGCACATGTATGCATGCACTTGATACACAGACATAAATCAATAAAGATGTTTGGTTCTTCTTTATCTTTAGTTATAGAGATGCAAACTGATTTATTGGGGCATTGAATTAGGGTCCATTCATAGCTGGGGAAAAGATTACTGCTGTTGATTTGAGCTTGGCACCAAAGTTGTACCATCTTGAGGTTGCTCTTGGCCATTTTAAGAAGTGGACTATCCCCGAGGACTTGGTTCATGTTCGCAACTACATGAAGGTATGTGGTTGTTATACTTGCATCACATATACATTACACTTTCGTTTTTGAACTGTCTTGTATTTTTTTTCCCCATAATAATTGATGATGGAATCAAATTTTTGGCATATTAGCTGTTTGCATTGTTCATTCGTAAAAATTTGTGATAATTTGTTGGTTCAAAGAAAAGATTGATAATTTGATGTATATGATATTTTGTTTCTTGTTGTTGATGATGGGCAACAAGCCATAATGGGGAGATTATGTTTCTTCTGTTTCCCTTTTTCTATTAAATTGCTGTGACAGAGATAATTTATATGAGATCAAAGGTGCACTAACTATATTTGTGCATTCAATGTCCATAGTTTGGTGGCTGGATCCATTAAATAGCCTGTAGTTGCTGCTTCAATTAAAATATATTTTATAAGACAGCCTTAAATGAGCCCACATAGGCTGGCAACAATATCTTAAAATCTTGGAAAGGGCCTCCAGTGCTGGTTGTGCCGTATCCAAAAGGGGAAAAAAAAAAAAAAAAAAAAGGTTATGCGCTTTCCCTTGTCAGCTTTTGTATCTGTTTTGTCAAAGGCTGGCCAGTTGCTGCAATTTTCCAATCACTAGGCATTAGAATTTGTCTAGAATCATCCTATTAAGGTTCATGAGAAGACTTCCTTAGAGAAGCCTGAAGATTGCTATTTTGTCTTTGAAGTTTGATTATAACTTCTGCCTGCGTCAATGGGGTGTTATGCTCAGCTATTGTCAAGCTCTCCTGTTATTAGAATTTGCTTCCCTCAATAATCAGTCTAGTGGCTCCCTTAGGGTGACAAGTTTTTTATATTAAGATTTTTAAATCATTACTGTTAAATATAATGGGGAAAATCTCTTCCTTCATTGCACTTTTGGGCTATATTTCACTCCATGACGGACGGATAGTTAATTGTAGATATTCTTTAGGATCCAAAACTGTGTGTTTCTGCATTGCTGTATGTATTTGTGCATCATGTACTTTTTCTCCACATATCCAAGTGAACCAGTGAGAGTCAAGTGTACATGTGTGAGAAAAGATTGGGGCACCGGAGCTACACATTAACTAATGGATAAAAATCTGTCATCTTGTTTCGCAGTTGCTGTTCTCCCGCGAATCATTTCAGAAGACCAAGCCTACACCTGAGCACGTGATCAACGGCTGGGAGCCCAAGGTGAATGCATGAAGTAGTTCTAAGTTATGAGTTTATGGAGGTGAATGCGTGAAGTAGTTCTAAGTTATGAATTTATGGAACTCTGAGCTATCAAATATAGAAGAAAAATGTGTATCAGACTGTTAAACTGACATGGATGCTAGTCGTTCTATCTTGGTCTTGTTATATAATCTAATTAGTAGTCGTATTTCCCATGTTTCTGAGTTGTGAGGCAATTTATATATTAATTATTTCTTTTGCATATGTATGTTAATGTTTTTTTTTCCCCTTGAAGCAACGGTAGTTATGAGATGAGTTAAGAGTTAATTTATTACTTTGAAATTATGAAAAAAACAGAAATCGGTAAATGCGACACCTTTAGTACTGCAGTGTAGTAACTGCACCTACTCATGCTTCTGTTTCTCTCGTTATATATTTATTTACACCTAGTTTGTGAGAGATTAACGTATTTATATGCTCAACATTACTTTTTTAGAGGAAGTGTATGCTTAAATTCAAAGGCTTGACATTAAAAAGAATCAAGCCTCATTGTGAAAGATCCTACATCTGCTCCTGAATTACCTAGTTGGTATCTCCTACTTACCAAGAAAGACATGATTTAAATTCCTCAACAACCATGCATTCCCATGCGAAAAATAATGAGTCTTATCCTGACAACAAAAAGTGTAAATTCACAAAAGAAAACATAAAAAATATATATAATATTTCATTTGTCCCAAAAAAGTTGTCACTTTTTATTTTTCATGTTGTTTTAAAAAATACATTAAATGTTTTGTAAACTTATATTTTTTTTTCATCTATACCTTTAATTATATTAATGTGACAATAAATGTGCTTCACCAAATTTAATAATTATTAAGGGTAAACTATGAAAGGGACTAGAAATATTTTTTATTTAATGAAAATAGACATGCATTCTGAAACGTTCCAAAAATGAATAGCAAACAATCTTTTTATAACATAAAGAATAATATTTTACATGATTTACCCTATTTATTATATTCACAAGCATCATCTTTCACTATCAATATTTTACATGATTTACCATATTAATAGGCCTATATTCATGGGCATCATTTTTCACTATCAATAAAATAATCAATTACGTGACCATGCTCAAACACTCTCTTAATCTATTAAACCCAAGACATATCAATCACACATAATTACATATTTCATAACCTACTATTATACTTAAGGGATATCAATCACACACAATTGCACATTTCATATTACTCATCAAATAAAATAATTTGTCTTTCTCATTTCACTCTAAATATAATTAAATTATTTATTATTTTAAACATAATTAAATTATGAATTACTTTAATTACCAATAGACGAAAACCCTTCTCACTACTTTGGGCAAAAGTTCCCCCTCTTCCATAGACAAAGCCTCACTACCTTGGACAAAAACCCTTCTCTTTAGTGGGCAAAACCTAAATAGTTCTTTCACAATATTTTGATTTATAAAATTAGTCTTTCAAATTCTACTTCAATAAGAATTCATATCTAATTAAGAAATAAGGCTAAAATAGAAGTCAAATAGTATATAGAAAAAATTCTCTATCTAATTGAGGAATGTTGCTCTCAAATAAAATTAAAAAAAATCTAAACTTTATTAAGAATTTGAGTCATAATTTAACAAATTTTCACATTGACCCAAAATTCCTAAACTATAAATATCTCAAGCTCTTGAATGTATTCTATCTCTATCAAACCTCAATACTTAAGCTTGAACCAGTCAAATCTTTAATTTTTAAGACTTCAATTCATCTCGAGTATAATTTACCTATTTTTTCAAATTAATTTTTGTATCATTGACTTGCTTGATCTTGCATCAAGAGTTCCATCTTAATTTAACTTCTCCATAAAATCTATAGTCTTATTAATTGTACATATGCTACTTGTGTGATAATAACTCCAACTTTAGCTTTAACAAGACTTGTTAGGACCATCCCAAACTCTAATATCACTTCTTATGCGTCAACATCACTTTTATTGAGATTGCAAAAACATGTGAATCTATAAGACATAAAGCAAATAAAATAAAATAGTACTATATGTGGTTCATTCTCTTAACGAGGCTACATCCATAAATGTTATCTTTCATTATTACCAAAATAAATCAAATTTAAAACACCCTCTCAATCCCTTACATCCAAGAGATATCGATCACACATAATTACACATTTCATACCACTTATAGCAAATCGAATAATGCATCCTTCTCATTTTCTTCTAAATATATCTAGACTATTTACTATTCTAACTGCACTCACTGTATTGAACAAAAATTCTTCTCTTTCGTGGACAAAAGTCAAATAATTCTTCCACAATACTCAAATTTATAGATTTAGTTCATCGAATCCTACTATAAATCCACATCTAATTAAGAAAAACTCTAAAAGAAATTTTATACTACATAGAAAATAATAGTCTTCCTATTCAATTAAGAAATATTTCTCCGAAATAAAATAAGAAAACTCTTTTTTAAATCTTATTAAAAATTTGAGTCACAATCTAATAAGTTCAAAAATGACAAATTTATGCTTTGTCATTTTGTATTTTAATTAAATGTCACATTAGATGAATTCATTCAATGAGTCTTTGATAAATCATCAAGAATAAGATGAAGTTATCTTTTTAAAATATTTTCTCGTTCCTTGAAGATTATTTGTGTTCCATAATCTCCAATCCTTCTAACTCTTTATTATCTTGAAACTTCATCTAGTTCTTAATGTTGGATTTAATTTCACAGCTTTTATGCTTTTGATTCAAAATTCTTCAACTGCTTTAGGTTCAGCAAGACTACCAAATACTTCAACTGCTTTAGGGACAGTAAAACTACCAAATAATTCAACTGCTTTAGGGCCTATTCAGACACCGGGTGCAACCAGTATCTGTAAATGAAACTGTTGACTAAAATCTATTAATATCTAATAAATACTAGTTAGCTAATAGTTATTAGTATCTAATATATTCATTAATCAACAATTAGTACAAAAATATTTGGGATGAAAAATATAATAGGACAAAAACAAAAAGAAAAGGAAAAAATGAACAAATAAAATATAATTCTTTCTGCGATAGTAGGATTACTAAATAATTAAAATTTATTAACAGTATTAAAATTCTTTCAATATGAATTTTAAAAATAAAAAATCGATTTTTAAAAGGAACTAATACTCGAATGTTTTTATAACTTGGTACTAAAAGAATTTTTTTTTTTAATCAAAATCAAATTTTTTCAATAATAACAATATGAAATTCACCCTAAGACCTTTTTTTTTTTTTTTTTTGAGAAATAAAAATTTGATTAGAAAAACTCAAACAGGGTCCAAAAGTCCAGGACTACATCAAACCAACCACTTAAAGCTCAAATTCAACGAAACTATTTAGCTATTTTTAGCTATAGGGTGTGAGCTCCCCCTAAGGCCTTTTCTATTGTCATTATTTAAATGTGAAATAGACAAGCGGCATGCGGCCCCCAAATTTGGACCATCCTCCAACTGGCCATCATCACAGAAGAACCAAAACATGAATTCCTCCTCTCTTCTTTAACTTATGTCTGTGTCATATCATACACAAGTAAACACATATTTCATTGTCTCACAAAATGAGTAGAAGTGAGAAATGCTGATAAATCTAAATCACTGATTTCAAACCAATGGTTCTTGCGTAAACCGCTAACATCCCCCACATAAGAAAAAAGAAAAGTTCCTGATTGTGATCCACGTACGTCCATCCATTACGCTAACGAAAAGACCAAACAAACATCACATGTTTTCCTTGCTACTGCACACTATGCGAGATAAACCCATAATGCCAAATTTCATAAGACAACAACGGTTTAGATAGACATTGTCTATTGTCTGGACCAGGAACCTTCACATAATCAATCTATTACAATTTCACATCCAATCGGAAATTCAGCACGATGTAATGTACTGTTACATAAAAGTTTACAAGAAATGCAAGCTAATACAATTGATGTGGCATGGTGTAATTGGTTACACAGAATTTTATTATTATTATTATTTGAAGGTGAGGGACAATGTTATGAGGTCTAGAAGTTATCTTATTGGAGGAAGTCCCCAAGTTCATAATTGTACGGTGAATAGGTTCACCATATAGTTTGCCCTTCCGTCTTCCGTATTACGATTTGGTATATGCATATATATATATATATATATATATATATATATATATAGTGACCACATGACAAATCAAATTTAAATTCCCTTGTGTTTTGGCCGGATAAGATTTGGAAGGGAAAGCCAAAACTAAGTAACAACTAGAACATAAAGGAAGGAAAGGGAGATATAGAGAGAGATCATTTTCGAGTGGGATAATCGTCGTCATCGGAATCTTTAGAGGAGTCCAAGAGCATCTTCTGGATCATTTGACTGGTTTCCTTCTCGGACATTCTATCATCGTTGCTTTTGGATTGAGCATACGCCTCAAAGAATTCCTTGTTCTCTTTCTCTAATTCATTCCACACTGCATAAGTATGCATATATTCAAGTTACAATCAAGTTTTGTGGTTTCTTACTTATACGTAAAAGCTAAGCTGCTTCAGACTGTTCCGTAAGTAAACTCAACTCTTTCAAGATTGATGGTGGGAAGGAAAACCCAAGTTGATCTTTGTTTTGGAGTTGAATATTAATGGATTTAATAGGGCAAAACCAAGCTACTTACGGATAACCTAGAGATTAGCTTACTCATACACTCTAAGATTGCGAGGCAAAACAAGTCAAGCTCGATCTTGCTTTGTGAAGTTCAACAATGGAATTTTATTTGCCATATAGAGATGCCTACATTTGACTAATAGCTAGAAACATAGTCTTTAAGCTTGGGATCATCTGGGGTTTATCAATGATTTGGGAGATCATTCAGGCACTGGTTTAAAAACTAGATCAACCTATTCAACCACCTGCGTGAACCTTCTTTAAGAACAGCTTATTCATAGTAATCAACTCCTATATTGCCTCAATAATTAGGTTCTTAAGAGTTAAGGATTGGAGAAGAGATGAGAAGAAAATGGAAAATAATTAGGAGCAGAAGGGAAACAAACCGGTCGAGGTGATGACAGGTTCTATGTTTGCATGTTTGGAGAGGGCTTCCATGCACTCCTCTTTCGTCATGTTAAAGATCAAGCACTTTTCAATTAGGTGCTGTACCTAAACAAGTCATGATTACAGCCGTCAATAACAAAAAACAGAAAAAATAAAAAATAAAACTAATATGATTATGTTGACCAAAAAGTCAAACAAAACAGTGGGTTCTAATTAAGGGGATCAAACTGAAGTGTTACTAATGATCACTCAAGAAATAAGTTGAAGTCTTCAAAGTCTCTAACCATGTGTATGTATGAAGCAGAAGAGTCCCCCATGATGATCAACAGGAAAGCACAACTATACAATTCGTTATATGCAACTTGACTAACAAGAAATAGATGAAATATCTAATTGGAGAATGGAGTTGGTGCAATATGATCAGTAATGATGCATATGCAAAAGTCAGGTGGAAAGGATAAATATTGGTGTGGGGAGGGGGGGGGGGCGCGGGGGCGGAGGGAGGGGATGGGATGGGTCCAGCAATCCCACGTGGGAGATGGATGATAATTGGTTAGGAGGGGATTAGAGGAGATTCGTAAACAACTATTGCGTTGTCTTGTAGGATTGCCAATTAGGTAGCCCCCTCCACGTGATTTGTGGGTCCTTCCATCAAGAAATCCTCTAAACAGGACAAACTCACTATTCCCAGAAGGGATCCCGCAACAGTTGCAAATGAAATGATCCTCCGCATTCTCCTCCAACTCCTGGCCACTGACTTGATTATTCAATCCTCGTATCTCTTCTATTTCCCAGCACACGCAGAAATGGACTTAGCTAGATCCTCTGCAGTTATAATGACTTTTAAAGAGTCCACAGACGTTCTTTTAATCATATTTATTTGTCAAAGTAATTTTTATTACACAATAATAAGTAGTTGATCAGGAGAAAAGAGTCAAATGTATAAGGGACAGGCATTCAACTTGTGATGATCGTATGTCACTTTACTTGGAAAATCAAATGATGCTTATAGCATATTTCAATTGTCATGTATTTTTGTCTTTGATTTTTGATTTTAATAAGATGGAATTTATAGTTGTAGTTGATAGAGGAAGCAAATCCGACAAAAATTGCCCATACATTCGACTGCGACAGCAAGCCCGCCAAGGTACCAAATTGATTTGTTGCCTGTATCACCAATTTCTCGTGTCTTATTAAACAAGAGAACTCTTTAGGCTTTTCATTCTTGATCCTTTGATGGTTGTTTTAATGATGTCGGCTAGAGTGTAAGTGAATCAAGAAGTTTGGCTTGGATTAAAGTAGTCCAAATTTAACTCGTATATTAAATGAGTTTCAAATTTAAGCTCATACTCAACTCGTTAATATAACAATTTAATTTTCAACTTATTAGTACTTAATTCGTAAACTCAACACTCAACTCGATAATAAATGTGATTATATATTTTTATTTATAACATATATAAAAAAACTTTAAAAAATACGTTAATTAAAAATAAATAGTAAATATTTTATATTTTATTTTGTAATTTACATTTATAATGTAATATCTAAATTTTAAAATAGAAATCTTAATTTTTTTAAAAAATAGTTATAATAATTTTATTTATAATTTAATTCTAATATAAAAATTTTGACTCAATTAAATTTATTTAGCTCGTAAATTTTATATAATGTTGATAAAATTAATCCCAACCCAGTTCATTCATTAAATAATTTTAAAGTACTCAGACTCATTTATAAAGGAATCAAGGTTAACAAATCTGTATTCAACTTGACTAGTAAACACCCCTAATATTATAGTTTCATCCAACGAAAGATGTGTAGAATGACTTTGCTCTGCAGGTGTGCAGTTAACATATAGAAATTTGCTCTTGCATCAGAACCTTGAAAATGAATTTAAAAAAACAAAAAAAAAAGAGTTAATAGAAGCGAAAGAAACTCTCGCACAGAGCCATCAAGTTCATCATCCAGTTCCATCGATATTTCCCCACAGGAATAAAAGTAAACAAGTGAATAAGCTCTCTAAGGCAGAAAAAACCAATCAGGAATGGACCAAGCATCCAAAGAAAAGAAAATTTGTTTGCTTCTCCGAGATATTTTTCTTCAACAATTATTAAGCAAGCAGTCTCAGGTCTCAACTCATGCCCCCTTAGCTATCTATGAAAATCCACGTAATTTTTGTATTTATTGAATCCAGTAGAATCAAAGAATTAACTACTAATCTGAAATTTGATTTTTTTTAAAAATGACAGAAGGAAAATTGCATTTTAGCAACTGTCATTAGACTTGCATGCCAAATCAGAATGAAGAAATGATCTTGCTGAGTTTATTGAATCAAATGAAGGTCCCTAAAATTCGCATAATGTGAATTGACGGCTTGCACAGTGAGTTGGAGTTTGCCATGTCAACAGACAACAGTAAGCATAATTTGATATCATTTTAGATTGAGGTTGATGATTTGTCATATACTGATTGGTTAAGAATAGGAAGTAAGAGCAAAGGTTTCATCCCCATTGAATTTTCAAGTGTTAAAGCCTCAATACTTTTGTCTGCTTCTTATCAGTGACTGATGGAGTTCGACTTGTTTGCAGCATCAGTCAGCTGTCAGAAACGTATTTCTCCATCAACCACAGTCACCTCAATCAACATCCAACGTAGATGTAATATTCCGCGTAAACCTATATCAAGTGGAGTTGAAATTATTTGGTTTTAAACATCACCCGAGATCATGAATTGGGCTTTGCTCATACTTTACAATAGTTCCATATGAGATCATATATTCAATGCCTAAACCCTTTCCCGCAGAAAAGGAAAGGTTTGCGCACATAGTCGTTGAGTACGGTTCACATCTTAGATACATACCAAGCTAGAAGTATTTTCTTACTTTGTGAAATCCCAAGTCACAGCATGGATGGTTGTATTGGACAGAACAAACATTCACAGAGATGTGCTCTTAGTGCAGGATGAAAAATTTTAGTAGAATATTATGCAATGCACAGTCTGCTTCTACAGATGCAAGTTCGTCTGTTTGAACCAGACAAAAGGTGAACACTGTAAAGGGAATCTAATAGGAAAAAGTGTAGGAAATAGTGTGTCATCAGCAGTGTCATACCTTATATTTTTCATAAAAAAAATTTATATAAAATTTAATGGAATGTCTTTTATTTTTTTATATAATTAATTATATCAAACTTCGTTTATATTTTTTATTTTTAATATTATGTATAAAATTTAAAGCAATTAATTCTTAATGAAATTTTGTTAAATATTTTTTACTTTCTATATCTAATTATATCGAATTTTGTATTTATTTTCTATATTTTCAACAATCGTATATAAAATTAAAACAATAAAATACGGGTTAAATGAACAGTATATTACCATCGGATTGTATTTAAATATTTAAAATTATGTATACAATTACAGAAAATAAAAATAAATATAAAATTTAATGTGATGAAATATCAAAATAAAAATTATTTGATTAAGGTTTATCTAATTTTTTTGTAAAAAAAAGAAGGAAATCAAACATTATCTTGAAGAGTACTCGTGTCACCTAAGACGACACCTATCATTCAATGTACAATCTAATATCATTTCACTTCTAATGAAAATAACGCATTTAGGACCTCGTGATACCAGTCATTTCTCAGTGGTCATTTTCTTTGCATGTTAGGACGAAAGTTTCACATGCACAGCACTTGCCAACTTCGGCCTTTGAGTGGTGAGGAAAAAATCATCACTCAATAACTCCATATAAGATTATATGGAGTTATTGGTTATTAATATACACCATGAAAAGTTTTGAGGTACAATTATTTTCTTCATGTACGTAAGCAATATTTGAAGGGTACGGATGCACATGGAAGATTTAAGTGGCCTTGACACCTTTCTCAGCTGCTGGATGGAAAAGAACAACTGAGAGAACTTGAAGAGGATCTACAAATTAGTTAAGATATTACAGTAACACTGGCAAGTGTATCAACAACACTAATTTTCAATTATATTATTGTATATTGAGCTTGATGATGTGTCAAGGGTGGATTGGTTGCCATAGAAACAAAGTATATTCTACTCCTATATTTTTGGACCCACTAGTCCTTAGTGCTGTAACATCCACTGTGTAAATAATGGAGGAAGACTTTTGTAGTAGGAAAAACCTACTTAAATGGAGCAGAAATATTTACTAGAATCAGTGACAATCTAATAAGAACTCTTCAATAGTACCCAGTTCCCATCCCAACAATCATGATAATTTATCAGACTATATGCAAGCAGAAAGTTCAAAAGACTTTTGTTTTAGGGTATTGTAAGGCATTCTCTTTGTCTCCAGCTCCATCTTCTATTGCCTTGAAATCCTCAAGACAAAAAAAAACAAAACCAGGTCAAGTTTTATAATCAACATTCAGTGGATAAGAGTAGTATCCTTATCCAAAAATCTGTAGCAGAATTTGTTAAGTCCAGACACCAAAGGCCGATGCTCTAAAACCTTTCATTTCATCAAGTTATGCTACACATTCTATTAATTTTATATCGTTTGTTAATCCACAGCATTTACCATTTAATAGTTTTCGAATCTTAGTTTTGTTAATATTTCAAATATTAACACCACTTAAGATATTTAAGTCATAAAAGGAAAGTTATTTAATAAAAGGAAAGTTATTTAAGTAATTTTTCCACAAGATAGATTAAGAAATCGTATAAAATTAGAGGGTTGTGTAGCATTTTTCCATCTCATTTATTAATAGGTTATGTGATGGTTAATGTTATATATTAAGAAAATCTATGAATTTGAATAAATCCATGGAATGTAAAATCTATGAAAATTTAATAAATGATCGTAAGTTTTAAATTCAAATTCACAATACTCATATTTAGATGATTAATTAAAATTCTATTCATTTAGTGGGTAAGTTTCAAATTTATTCTCTACGTCTATCACAAACAAATATAAATTTATTTTTTTAAGTAAATATACATTAAGATATTATACACATAATACAGACATTATTATACAAATAAAAATCAATAGCACTCATATTTTGGTAGTTTTATATATTCAATATAAAAACATACTCCTTAACTGTCTTTTTGATATAAAATGCAGTTCGAAAATCTAAATCTGTTGTATGAATATGATTATGTAAAGGTTAAGTTTTAAAATAATGATTTATTAATAGAATCACTCATGTGTTTAAAATGATGGATTTAGCAAAATTCCATATGAGACTTGGATTTTCAAAATTATCAAACATAAACAATTTGGATGGATAGTGGATTTTCAAAAATTCATGGAATTTGACCTTAATTTTTTGAACTAAATGATGGATTTGTTACAAATCTATAGAATGTACAAAATCTTTCACTTGAAATCTCCCCCAAATAAACAAGACCTAAAGCTTCAAATCAGATAAGGATTAGGCTCGTTTGAATAAAGAAAATCATCGTAAAACTAATTTTTTTTTTTTTTTTTTTTTTTAACTATGAAGTATTGATACTATACACATATGGATGCGGATATGAAAAATAATGCATTTATTGAAAAAAATGAGATGCGAATACAACAAATATATATATATATATA
>CATIWR010578062.1:0-14261 GCA_949677035.1 Omphalea diandra | reverse complement strand
TAACTTCATCATCCACTAAAGTGGTGACTCGACATTCCCTAGGATCAAAGGTGACTTTGTTACCTTTGTCACACAATTGACTTACACTTAACAAATTATGTTGTAAGCCACTAACTAAAAGAACATTATCAATTAAAGAGCAGCCATTCTTACCAATGGTTTTAATGCTAATTACTTACCTTTGGCATTATTACTAAATGTGACATCTCCACCTTCTTTTTCTTTTAATGCCATGAATATCTTCCTATTTCTAATCATATTCTCGGGACATCTACTATCCACATGCCAATTGCTTAATTTGGCGGCAGCTACACTCCTTTACACAACAAAAATGAGTTACCTTTTCTTAGGTACCCAAGCATACTTGGGTCCTTGGGGGTTAGAAGATGAAGAGATGAGCCTTCCTAATTGTGTCTAAATCTCATGCAATAATGACATTGGAGTTTGGACTTATGAGTCTTTCTCCTATACACAAATTTAGTATAATTAAGAGGCCTTCTCATACCTTGGTCATGTGAATGCATGCATGAACATGTATGATGAGTAGGAGTAGAGAACTTTTTATGAGAATGACCATGCTTTTTATTGTACATACAAGCATAGTTAGCTCTTTGAGTCTTGGCTCTAGAGCTTAGGTGAGCCTTCCTTTTGCCTTTAGGCTTAGAAAGCTTAGTAGTGCTAGGAGCACTTTTCTTCCCAATTACCTCTACCCTTGAGGATTGAGGTTCTGAGGATCTAACAAATGTAGTTTGAGAAGATAAGGAGGCTCCATTGAAGCTTAGACCATGTCTAATTAGTAGAGGTCTTTGTGACACAATCAATGTGTCCAAGGCTTCTTTTCCTTTATGGAACTTGGAGATTGAGCTTCTAAGCTCAATGACTTCTCCTTTTAGAGTGTCATTCTCCTTTCTAAGTGAAGCTAAAGAAAAAGATGAAATAGAAAGACTATCCACTAATTTTTTAAGCTCACCATTAGATGCTCTCAATTCTCTTATAATGTCATTAAGGGAATTATATTCATCCTGTAGCTTTTGACATTTTCTTTTGTAAGATTTCATTTGTGACTTGTATTTGTCACATCTCATGGTTAGAGCCTCTAGAAGCTCTTCATCAATCTCATCAAATTCAAAATTAGAATTAGAATGAGAAGGAGTACTTACCTCATTTGTAGAGTCTTCTTATGCCATGAAGCAAATATTACCAACTTCTCCTTCTTCCTCTTCTTCACTTGAGCTATCATCCCAAGTAACTGAAAAACTCTTCTTCTTCTCCTTGTCCCATCTCTTCTCCTTCTTCAATTTGGGACACTCATACTTGATGTGGCCTTGCAACATTCATAGCAAGTGACATCGTTGGATTTCTCTTTTGGACTAAGAGTTGTCTTCTTGAAGCCTTTTTTATATTGTCTTCTTTTGATCAACTCCTTTGTCTTCCTTGAAAGCATTGCTAGCTCCTCTTCTTCCTTATCACTTTCTTCATCATTTGAGGTAATTTCTACGTCTTTCTCCTTTGTTGAAGACTAAAAAGCCAAGGTTCTTCTTTCTTTTTCTGGTTTATCTCCTTGGCCTCTTAGCTTCTTCATTTATTCATCCTTTTGTAATGACAACTCATGAGTCAAGAGTTTGCCTATCAAGACGTCTATTGGCACCTTTCCAATCTTCGGATTAGACTCTTGAATGCTGCACACTTTAGCACTAAATTTATCTAAAGGAAAGGTTTTGAGGATTTTTGTGTTTACCTCATAGTTTTTGAGTGTTTTTTTGAATTTCTTCATGTTGGTGATGATAGAGATGAGCCTATTTGTCATTTTGGTGATGCTTTCATTGTCATTCATCATGAATAGCTCCTATTCAGTTAGTACGCCTCCAATCAACTTAACTTTACTAGAGTTGTGCCTTCATGGTAATTCTCAAGTGTCTTCCAAATGGCATGTGCTATTTGACAATGTTGCACTCTTCCAATCTCTTCTTAAGAGAGAGAGCTTAGAAGAATGGTCATTACCCATTTGTTTTTGTCATTTGATCTCTGATGAACTTCAACCCATTCTTCTCTTAGGATAAGTTCTTCCATTCCATCCACAACCTTAGTGGGTGGCTTCCATTCTTTTACCACCACATCCCAAAGGTCCACCATATTTGTGTCAAGATAGATTTTCATTCTATACTTCTAATGAGTATAGTCAGTTCCATCAAAGTGAGGCTTGAGATGTGAGTGGATTCCCTCTTGTGCCATGATCTTTTACTCACCAATAAAGGTTTGTTTGAGTGTTTAGGCTCTGATACCACTTGTTAGCCCTTAGCACCAAGAAGGGGGGGTTGAATTGATGTATAAAAATTAAAACAAGATGGCAAGAAAGAAAATTAGTAGAATGAAGACACAAGATTTATAGTGGTTCAGGTATAATTGACCCTACGTCCACTCCCCAATTCTCAGCAATTTGGTGTTCTACTATCTTCCAATGGTGTTTTCAAGCTCACACCAAACTTTTACACTTGTGTTTTGAAGGCTCACACAACAACCTTTACACTTGTGTTTTTGAGGCTCACACAACAACCTTTACACTTGTGTTTTTAAGGCTCACACTATAACCTTTACAAATGGTGTTTATGTTCACACTAAATAATCACCTAAAGAAGAGAAAAGATTGAGTAGCAAAATTGAAAGAGTTTGGGTTACAAATTAATGAATTCTCTTGCATTTACATCTATTTGGTGAGGTTTTTATAGCCTCTACCCATCAATGAGACGTTGCAATAAAACTGTTAGCACATCTTCAAAGAATGCTAGACAGATTTTTGCATTAAATATTTGTCAGGCTTCATTCGCGGTCGCTACTACTCTTTCGCTGTCGCGATTTTACAATTTCCATATGGGAGCCAAAACTTGCGATAGAAAACACCATTTATGTCTAACAGCTAGTCCATGTGTCATCTTCCCATTGGTTCACCAGGAAAACATAGTCGTTACCTTTCACCTGCTCACAAAAGTAGCGGTCGCGATTTACTTTCTATAAGCCGCGACTTAGGACGTGAAATCTTCTGCCAAAAATGTTCATCTTCTTCCTCACGATTCGCAGTCCCTACCCATAAGTTGCCATCACGATTTTTGTCTTCCAACGGTCACTTAGAACACTTGTCAAGCTGTGGTTGTACTCTTGAGTTACTTTAAATTTTGCGGTCGCGACTGAGGCGTGACACTCATCTCGAATTCGTTTGTGACTTTGGCTCTCCTTTCTTTGAATTGGTCATGGTAGAGAAGTGGCCTGTAAATCCATCTGTCCAATTTGTCAACATGTCTTAGTCTAATTCGCGATCGCAATTTGTGAAGTTACGGTCGTGAATTAGGAGGCACTTTGCTTTCTTTGAAAATTAAGGACTTCATCCAACTTCAAATATATAGACTAACTAAAAACTGTAAAACAACACTTAATTGAATCCTTAAAATTGATCAATCTCCTTTTTCAAGATCAAAAATGGTTTAAGACTTAGAATTAATCATCCTAGTCCAACAACGAGTTTTACAATAATGGCTAACTCTAAACCCTAAATCTCAATAGTGTTTAATGCTCACACTAAACAATAACAACTTACAAACAATAAATTAAATATACAAAGGTTGAGAAATAAAATTGTAAGAGTTTTGTTATATTAAATGTTATTCTTTTGCATTCAAATCCATTTGGTGGAGTATTTATAGGCAACAACCACTGAAGAGATGTTACATACAAAAATATATCTAAATCTCCAAGGTATGTTAGGTAGATCTTGCATTAAATGCTTGTTAGACAATTTCATGATCGTGACTAGCCATTCACGATCGTGATTTCTCATATTGCACTAAATTTGATTGATTTGCAATAGAGAATCTATTTTGTTTCTAACGGCTAGTCCACGTGGCACATAACCATTGGTTTTGCAAGAAAAATAGTCATTATGTCCCTCAAGCCAAAGTGAAATTTGCAATCGCAATTTTACTTCCATTGGATACGATTATCATCGTAAATTCTTCTGTTTGTCATGGAAATATTGCTTAAACAATTTGCATTCTCGACCAATATTTCACACTCATGAATTTTGATCCTCTAATAGTTCCTTGGGACACTTGGTATACTATGGTTGAGGAGTTGATTTCCGTCAAGCAAATGCAAAATTCGTAATCATGATGGTGAACGTGATATATACTGCAAATCCACTTATTTCAAATTGGTTCATCTTTTTGCAAGATTAGTCGTGATATACTAATTCATGATCACAAATTATGATACCACTTTTAATATTTGAGACTTAGACTTCCATTCAACTTTTAATGCAAACCTATTTAAAAATCTACAAAATCAACATTTGAAATTTATGTTAGAATATATCAATCTACATTTCAAGATTAAAAGAGAGTTTTGACTTAGGTTTGACCAACCTAGCCTAACAATCTCCCCCCTTTTTTATTTTAACAACTTGGATTGATTTTGTAAGGGATAAAGAATGCATAAATCTGAAGTTGAGATGGTTAATAGTGTTAAACTTGTTGAAATGCAATTAAATACTTGAAATGCTCCCCCCCCCTCCCCCCAATTCGTACTCCCTCTTAATTAATAACATGCAAGTTCACTTTCCCCCTTTGTTAAGATCCAAAAGAGAGGAAATTATAATTATAGGGAAAAGTAGAATTATGCAAACAAAAATAGTATTGAGCAATAATAGAGGGAACAAACTTCAAACATAGATTATATTAAACAAAGTAGAGAATAAAAGTCAAACAAAAGATGTTTGATCACATACTTAGGCCAAACATAAGAAATGAAAAGAAAACAAACATAAAAGGATTACAAATCTAAGTATTAAACCAAAAAGTAGGAGATATGTGATCATTGTCATCACTATCTCTAATTTCTTCATCTCCTCCTCCTAGTGACTAATCTCATTGCTCTTCTTGGTCTGGTTCTTCCTCTTGGGTATCTTCAAATTCCTCAAAGTCAGGAAGATGACAAAGAGTTACACCCACCTTCTCTTAAAAATCTACCAAATCACTGTGAAGGTGAGAGATCTTCTTTTAAGCATCCTCATCACCTTATCTAGTTTTTTATTGATTAAAAAAATAGAGATAGAAGAAGGTTTTTATTTAGGCTTTTCCTTTGGCTTAGGAGATGGAATGGGTTCATTGGTAGTTTCCTTAATCACAAGCTTTTTCTTCTTTGAAGCATGAGTAGTTTTTTACTTCTTGGCCCCAATTGATCCTAAGGTGTACACATATGTGTCAGGATAGATGGCCTTGGTATTGGGCAAGTAGGGCAAGTCAAGGAAGATTTGAGAGGGGAGGTATTTCTTAGTGAGCAATTTTTCATTTTCCTCATTCAAAGCTCTTACAAACCTGTAAATGGTTTTCATGTGAAAAGGGAGAAGAAATTAGCTTTTTGGTTTTATACTCATGTGAATCAATTGATCTACAAGATATCTCCTTGTTTGGATCGGTTGAATCTTAGTGAGGCAGAAAAGAAATGTTTGGTCCTTTTATGAAACTTTCTCATTTCCATCACCCCTAGCATTGATGGAAAATGTGTGATTTTATGGAGAAGCCAATTTGTGAGGGTTTTGATATACTTGGCTATTGAACTATGTTGATTTAACCTAAGTCATGAACCTCTTTTGATTTTGAGAATAGAGATTGATCAATTCTAATACTTTCATTTAGTGTTATTTTTCATTGAAAGTAGGTTGGAATTCAAAATCTCCAATAATGTAAAGATCATTCAAATTTGTGGTGTGTGTATGGTAAATCACGACTGCGAATCGATCACAAGAAAGGATGAAGCTAGGCCAGAGGAATTCACTGGCTATTTGCTCTCGTGAACCATCCAAAGTCTACAAAGCTTTAGTCACAGAGGAATTCGTGGTGTATATCACGCTAAGGTCATGATCGCGACTTTCATAGTGATAATAGAGGGAAGCAAAGCCACAACTATAGCGTGCTAGGTGTCTCAGGTATTTGTTGAAAGATCAAAAATCATAAGGGCAAAAATTCAGAAGTGATTGCGACTCAAGGAGTTGAAGCTTCCTCACCAAATAGAGGAATTTACTGTCTCAACCGCCCCCACAACAACTTTTGAGAGTAGTTAGAACACAACGACTATATTTTCCTTAATAACCAATGGAAAGCTAACACGTGGACAACTATTAGACACAAATGAAATTTTTTGCTGAAATTTTCAGCTCCACAATGGAAATTGAAAATTTGCGACTGCAAAATTGAAGTAATGACCGCGACTTTTGTTTGTCTAACAAGCATTTAATGCTAAATCCACTTAGCATATCTTGGAGATTTGTTGATAGTTTTAGTCCAACGTCTCTTTAGTGGATATGAACCTATAAATACTCCATCAAACATATGTGAATGCAAGAGAATTCATTAATTTATAACCAATCTCTTGCCAATTTGCTACTCATTTCTTTCAAATCCCATTTATGTGTTTGTGATTTTTAGTGTGAGCAATAAACGCCATTATAAGACATTTTAGTGTGAGCCTTGAAAAGACTTGTGAGAGGTTTTAGTGTAAGCCTTGAAAACACTTGTAAGAGGTTTTTATGTGAGCTTAGAAAACACAAGGTGTAAGGTTATTATGTGAGCCATAAACTTTGTAAAAGTTTGGCATGATCTTGAAAGCACCTATTGAGTTAAGTGAAATACCCAATTATAGAGAATTTGGGAGTGGACGTAGGGTTAGTTAACACCCGAACCACTATAAACATTTTTGTCAATTTCTTTCTTTTCCTACTTATATTCTTAAACACATTAACCCTCTTTTTAATTTTTAATTGAGCACCAATTCAACTCCCCTTCTTTGTGCCCTAGGCCAACAAGTGGTATCAGAGCCAAGTCTCACTAAAAACCTTAATTGAATGAGTAAAGATCAATGGCATAAGAAGGTATCCACTCACACCTCAAGCCTTATTTTGATGGAGCTTATTATACTCATTGAAAGTATAGGATGGAGATCTATCTAGATACGAATGTGGTGGATCTATAGGATGTTATTGTTAAAGAATGGAAACCACCCACCAAAGTGGTGGATGGGAGTGAAGAAATAATCCCTAAAGAAGAATGGGTTGAAGCAAATAGAAGATCCAATGGCAAGAATAAGAGAGCCATGGTAATCCTTCTAAGCTCTCTCTCAAGAGAAGAAATTAAAAGGTACAACATTGCCAAACTGCATATAGGATTTGGAAAGCTTTGGAGAACTATCATGAAGGCACCACCTTGGTGAAATCCAACCGACTAAAGATGCATGTGACAAAGTGGGAGTGATTCATGATAAAGGAGGATGAAATCATCACCGACATGACCAATATACTCCTAGCTATCATCACCAATATGAAGAAGTTTGGTAGGATTCTCACAAATCATGAGATAAACTCTAAAATTCTAAAGTCTTTGCCTCTTGATAAATTTGGTACTAGAGTGTATAGTATCCAAGAATCCAACCCGAAAATAGGGAAGGTGCCTACGGATGTCTTGATAGGCAAACTCTTAACTTATGAGTTTGCCTCAAAGAATATGAGGAGATGAAGAAAATGATGGGTAAAGGAGAAAAATCTGAAAAGCAAGAAAGGAAGACCTTAGCACTCAAGTCTACATCTAAAGAAAAGGAAGTGGAGGTTACTTCAAGTGAAGAAGAAAGTGATAAGGAGGTAGAGAAACTAGCAATGCTCTCTAGAAGGACTAAAGGAACTTCAAGAAAGCTACTCCTAATCCCAAAGAGAGATCAACTAAAGTCACTTGCTATGAGGGTTGCAAGCAAGGCCACACTAAGTATGATTGTCCAAAGTTAAAGAATAAGAAGAAAGGGGACAAAAAGAAGAGGAAAGACTTCAAAGCCACTTGGGATGATAGCTCAATTGAGGATGAGAAAGATGAGGAGATTGCCAATATATGATTCATGGCTCAAAAGGATTCTCCTAAGAAGGTAAGTATTTCATCTCATTCTCATTATGATAATTTAGATGATTTAGATGAAGAGATTCTAGAAGCTCTCACAATGAGTTATGACAAATATAAGTCATAAATGAAGACTTACAAGAGAAAATGCTTAAAATTAGAGGATGATTACAAATCTCTTAATGATCTTATAAGTGAATTGAGAGCTTCAAATGAAGAACTCAAAAAATCAATGAAAAATCTTTCCAAATCATCCTCATCGTTAGCTTCATTAAGAAAAGAGAATGATTCTCTAAAGGAAGAAGTCATTAAGCTTAGAAGCTCTATCTCAAAATTTCATAAGGGTAAGGAATCTTTGGATACACTCATAGTATCACAAAAGCCTCCCCTAATTAGGCATGGCCTAGGTTTTAATGAAGCCTCAACCTCCATATCTACACTCACTACATTTGTTAAAGCAATAACACCTTAAACTTCAAGTATTGAAGTCATTGGGAAGAAAGGTGCTCCTAGCATTGAGCCCCGTATGCCTAACAACAAAGGTAAGGCACCCCAAGGCTTAAAAGCCAAGGCTCAAAAAGCAAATCATGCTTATATGTACAACAAGAAGCATTCTCAAACACATAAATGTAAAAAATTCTCTTCTACTTTTCATCACTCATGCACTTGCATACATTCCCATAACCAAAGTATGAGAAGGCCTTCTATTCATACTAAGATTATGCATAGGAGAAAGACTCACAAGTCTAAACTCCAATTTCATTATTGCATGAAGTATGCACATATTAATATTTATTGCTACATTAGGAAGGCTCACCTCAAATTGGAGGACCCTTCAATACCTAACCCTTTAGGACCCAAGTATGCTTGTGTACTAAAGAAGAGATTATTTATTTGTGTTATGTAGGGATGTTTAGTAGCCACCAATGAATCAAATGATTGGTATGTAGATAGTGGATGCTCAAAGTACATGACAGGCAATAAGAAGCTATTCATAGCCTTGCAAGAAAAAGGTGGCAATGTCACATTTGGTAACAATGCCAAGGGTAAGGTATTGGCATCAGAACCATTGGTAAGAATGGTTGCTCTTTAATTAATGATGTTTTGTTAGTAGATGGCTTACAACATAATTTGTTAAGTGTAAATCAATTGTGTGACAAAGGGAATAAAGTCACCTTTGACCCTAGAGAATGTCGAGTTACCACATCAGTGGATAAAAGGGTTGTTTTCAATGGTGAAAAGGCAATACCTACTCAATTGACTTAGACAATTTGGCTAACCAATCTTTTAAGTGTCTTATATCTCTTAGTAATGAAGCTTGGTTATGGCATATAAGACTTGGACATGCTAGCATGGAGCTCTTACAAAGCTTATCTAAAGGAAAGGTAGTGGAAGGTCTTTCCAAGCTAAGTTTCTCAAAAGAAAAGACATGTGGTCCTTGCCAAATGGGGAACCAACATCAATCTTCCATCAAAGCTAAAAATGTTGTAAGTACATCTAAGCCTCTTCAACTAATTCATATGGACTTGATATGACTACTAGGAGTGCTAGTTTAGGTGAAAAACATTATGCACTAGTCCTAGTTGATGATTATTCTAGGTTTACTTGGGTATCCTTTCTAGCTCATAGGTATGATACCTTTGAAGCTTTCAAAAGTTTTATAAAAAGAGTTCAAAATGAAAAGGGTTACTTCATTTCTTCCATAAAAAGTGACCATGGAAAGGAATTTCAAAATGAAGCTTTTGAATTTTATTGTTCAGAGAATGGAATTTGCCACAAATTTTCAACCCTTAGAACACCACAACAAAATGGTGTTGTAGAGAGAAAAAATAGAACACTAGCAGAAATGGCTAGAACTATGCTTAATGAGTATTCTTTACCAAATTACTTTTAGGCTGAAGACATTAATACTTCTTGTTATATTGCAAATAGAGTTTTCAAGTGATCCATTCTCAATAAAACATCTTATGAGTTGTGGAATGGTAGAAAATCTAAGATATCATACCTAAGAGTATTTAGATCCAAGTGTTATATATTAAACACCAAGGATAATCTTGAAAATTTGACTTAAAAACTAATGAAAGTTTTTTCTTAGGTTATTCCACCTTTTGCAAAGCTTATAGAGTTCTTTAACAAAAGTTCTATGGTTGTTGAAGAGTCTATGAATGTTGTTTTTTTATGAATCTAGTAAACTTGATCTTAGAGAAGGTTTTTTTTTTTTATTTTTTTTGATGATCTTATAGGTGACTTTGAAAAATTAGAATTGGAGCACACTACAAGAGAGGAAGATGAAGACAAAGATAAAGGTGAATCATCAAGAGTAGATGAGGAACCACAACATCAACAAGAAGCGTTGCCAAGTCAAGATCTACCTAAGGATTGAAGATTCTTTAAGCATCACCCCAAAGACTTAATTATTGGTGATACCTCAAAAGGTGTAAGTACTAGATCTCAACTTAATCTTTTAGACAACAACCTTGCCTTCGTTTCTTAATTTATGCCAAAATCAATTAATGAGGCTCTTAATGATGAAAGCTAGGTGATATGCAAGAGGAACTCAACCAATTCGAGAGAAATAATGTATGGGAACTTGCTCCTAGGCCTAAGGAACACCTAATTGTAAGTTGCAAATGGGTGTTTAGAAACAAGTTAGATGAGCAAGGATTTATTCTTAGGAATAAAGCTAGAATGGTTGCAAAAGGTTACAACTAAGAGGAAGGCATACACTATAACCTATGCCCCTGTTGCAAGGTTAAAGGCCATTAGGATTCTTTTAGCCTATAC
The DNA here is from genome assembly GCA_949677035.1 of Omphalea diandra. Taxonomy (NCBI): domain Eukaryota; kingdom Viridiplantae; phylum Streptophyta; class Magnoliopsida; order Malpighiales; family Euphorbiaceae; genus Omphalea; species Omphalea diandra. Next base: position 3,552 of record CATIWR010578062.1, on the reverse strand, counting down.
ATGTCATATGAATTTTAAGCTTTTTCAAATAGATGTCAAAAGTGCTTTTCTGAATGGGGTTATTGAGGAGGAAGTTTATGTTGAGCAACCTCCTAGTTTTAAATCACATAGTTTTCCTAATTATGTTTTTAAATTGAAAAGAGCCTTATATGGGTTAAAACAAGCTCCAAGAGCTTGGTATGAAAGGATTAGTTCATTTCTTTTGAAAATTGATTTTGAAAAAGGAAAGGTGGACACTACCTTGTTTGTAAAATGGCACAAATATCATACGCTTATAGTACAAATTTATGCTGATGATATCATTTTTAGTGCTACTAATGAATCTCTTTATGAGGATTTTGCTAAGTGTATGACTAGGAAATTCGAAATAAGCATGATGGGAGAGCTCAAGTTTTTCCTTGGTTTAAAAATTAAGTAAACCAAAGAAAGCATCTTCACTAACCAAGCCAAATACACAAATGACATACTCAAGAAGTTTGGCATAAATGAATGCAAAGTAGCAAAAACACCCATGAGTGGTACCATAAAACTAGACAGTTGATGAAAAGAGATATCGAGGTATGATCAGTTCTCTACTTTATCTTACTACTTTAAGACCTAATATTATGTTTAGTGTATATATGTGTATTAGATTTCAAACTTCTCCCAAAGAATCACATTTAAATGTTATCAAAAGAATTTTCAAATATTTGCATGGTACATTGCACTTAGGACTATGGTATCCTAGGGATTCATCTTTTAGTCTCATAGGCTACTCGGATGCAAATTACGCTGGTAGTCTTTTAGATAGAAAGAGAACTTCTAGAACTTGCCAATTTTTAAGAGAATGTTTAGTATCTTGATTTAGCAAGAAGCAAGTTTCAATTACCTTAACCACTACCGAAGCAGAGTATGTTGTTGCGGGTTATTGTTGCACCCAAGTACTATGGATGAAACAACAATTAAAAGACTATGGCAAAGATGTTGATCACATTCCTATCAAATGTGACAACACTAGTGCGATTAATCTTTCTAAGAATCTCATCCAACACTTTAGGAGCAAACATATAGATATTAAATATCACTTTCTTAGAGATCATGTCTAAAAGGGCGATGTTGTATCAGAATTTATAGACATAAATCATCAACTTGCAGATATTTTCACTAAACCTCTAAATGAAAAAAGGTTAAACTTCATTAAGAGGGAATTAGGAATGCTTGATGGAAGCTCTCTAAAGTGAAAAGATTGATTTTTTGTTTGATTGTTATGTATTGGTTATATGTGATATTAATTATTAGATGTCTTATTTTAATTGCAATTGTGCTTTTTTATATCAAATTGCATAAATTAGGCATCAATATATTAATGTGGATCATCAGTTTAACTATGAAATCTTACTTTTTCATCATTATCCTTCTTGCCTCATAATTTGTGGTCATTATCGTTGACTCACGGTTGTGAATTAAAGGTTCATTTCACCCAGCTAACAAACGTCAATTCGCGGTCGCAAATTTTGTTCTCCATCGCGAATTCAATCAAATTTTTTACTGTTACTCACATTATTCAGAATTAACGGTTGTGACTATGGATTTAGTTGTCGCAAATTCTAGTAACTGCCATACAATTAAGTGATTTGACTTCCAATCATTTTCAACTCTTCATTACTCCAATTTTAGCCATTTCTAGCCATTTTCACACCCTTCAAATGGCTATATAAACCCCCTAAAGAGTGATTTTTATCACTTCATTCTGCTCCAAATCAATTATCTCCTTCCAAACTCTCTAACTTCTCTAAGTCTCTTTACTTTCTCCATGGCTCCCAAGAAGATTTCTAGAGCAAATAAGGGAAAGGGAATAGCCCAACCATCTACACCTCTAGCCCTTCATATTATGAAAGGAATCACAAAGGAGGAGAAGGAATGTTTCAAAGCCAACTCTTCCAAAATCATTTTCCTAAACAAAATTCCATCTACCTTTTTGCTGGAGACCCTTGGGATCAACAATGAGATAAGAGCATTCCTCTCCAACTTGGGATGGAATGAGTTCATCTTTTGGGATGAACCTGGTTATGAGGAAGTCGTAAGGGAATTCATGTGCACGGTGACACTTAGTTGCAAAGTAAAATCACGAGCTAGGCAATATGGGTTAGTATTTCATACTTTTGGGGATCCTTATTTCATTACTTTTGAGCAATTGTCAAACCTCTTTAACCTTCAAGTAGGAGAAAATATCCCTTTCATTATCTTCGCACTTGACGTAATCTATTTTGAGTTTTGGTCTGAAATTTCAATTAAGACCAAACACAACCCAAAATCTTCCTTAGCCAAATACATCAAAACACTTCCCTTTTGGATACTCCATCGTATCACCACCTTTTCCATAAAAGATAGAGGTGATGGTAATGAGAAAGTGTCTCAAAAGGATCTAGTCTTCTTATTTTGCCTTGTTAAAAATAAACCTATCCAAACTGGATGTTATCTTGTGGATCAATTGATCCATATAAGCACCAAACCAAAGAGCCAATTCCTCCTCCCATCATATATGATAACAATCTACCACTTTGTTAGAGCTCTTAATGAGGAAAATGAAAAATTCCTCACTAAGCAATTCCTCCCTTCTCAAAACTTCCTTGACCTCACCTACTTCATAAAGGCCAAAGCCATACACCCGAACACATCTGCATATACCCTGGGTGCCTTTAGGGCCAAAAAGATGGAGACATCTCAAGTGCCCAAAAGGAATAGGCTCATTATTAAAGAAAGAGCTCTACCAGTCCCTCCTCTTTAACCAAAATCCAAAACCAAACTATCTCTTGCCACCATTAACTGTAAGTTGGATAAGATGATGAGAATGATGAAGAGGAGATTCCTTCTCATCTCCCACCTTCATAGTGATATGGTGGATTTGCAAGAGAAATTGGGTGTTCCCCCGTGCCATCTTCCTGATTTTGCTGAGAATGAGGATACCCCATAAGAGGAACGCAATAAAGAAGTTGACAAAGGTGACGAAACTGAAGGCGGAGGCAATGATGATGAGGAAGACGATTTTAGAGATGATGATGACTCTTTAATCTTCTAGAATAGGATTTCTTTGTATTTTCTCTTTGTTTTATTTATGTTAAGTTGTTGATGCAAATAGCCAAGGCTAAAGTTAAGGATCCACTTCAACTTCAAGGCCCAATCATAAAGGGAAGGCTAAAGAAGTTTAAGGATGCAATTGGAGCATTCATGCAACAAGGAATTACACTTTGATTAGTCCAAGAAGAGCAAAGGATGTGTGAAGCCAATTAAAAGCTGATGGGAGCTTAAACTCTTCAAATGGAGCACTTAACTTAACACAATGGAGCCCGACTTGTGGAGAGCATCCAAGCACAACCCAATTCGTCTAAGGCATGTAAAAAGAAGCCCAAGGCATGCAAAAGGAAGCCCAAATCGTGTAAGCAAGGAAATAAGGCCCAAAGTCAAAGATTCTTGCCAGATTTCCTTAGTTGGCAATATTTCCTAATGCCATTAGGATTTCTTTATTAGGCTGATTCCTTTTCCTTTTCTATTTAGGAAGAGTTGTTCTTTAGT
>CATIWR010577996.1:0-98256 GCA_949677035.1 Omphalea diandra | reverse complement strand
TATATATATATATATATATATATATATATATAGATATCTTGGTAGATTTTTAAAATGTCACGTTCACCCATTTTTCTCATCTTTACCCTCTTCTTTTTTCTATTTTCTCTCAAGGCCTTTATGCTTTTAGGCTATTTTGCTTCGAAGATTATTGCTTATGATGATATACTAATTCCACAATGCTGCCACAAACTTCATTGAGGGTTACTATTCACCATATGATAAGCTGACAACCATGATGCTTTGATGGGGCTTTGATTCTGTCTCCTCACTGTAACATGTGCACTCAAAGATCTCTTTGAAGGGTCTCGAGCTAAATATGGACACTTCCTTAGTCTAAAATCCTGTTTGCCACCTCTTTGGGGCTACTTTTGGCGCAGTAAGTTTTTGTCCTCACTTTTTATTTTTTTCTTTAACTTTGTCATTATTTTTTAATTTGTCTTCTTGATCTCTTTTTTTTTATGCTGTCAGCATCTCTATCTGAATGCAAACGTTTAGGTAAGTTTTAAAAATTAAATTAGCTTATAAGACATTCATCTGTAGATTTTGGGATATTTGATATTTAATTATATGCTCGATTTTATGTTGATTTCTGTGTTTAGTTGGGCTATTATTTTGTTGCTTTTTAGTCTTGATTTCTATTCCTTCATGTAAAAATTATTTGTATTAGTTAGAAAAATAATTTAGATTCATGAAACACATACCTGTAAGCTTTTATGGTGTTTTGTTATCTGTTGTTCTTTTAGGAAATTGCTAGATTTTTTTTGATATCCTGTCTACTTGTGAATGTTAAATTTATTCCTATTTTTTTTGTGGATCATGTGGTGTTTTGTGATTTTAACAATTAAGTTGACCTTGTAAATTCATTTGACCTTGTGATTTTTTTATAATTGATGCTTTCAACGTTGTGTGAATTTTACAGTATCTTATGATGCATGTCTGATAGCTTTTTGGTATGTTTATTTATTATTTTACTTGCAAGCTTGTGTGAGATTTGAGGTTGGTCTAAAAAACAAATTTGGTCTGCCAAATATATACCTATAGACGTTTGTTGTAGATTTACTTTTTTATTGTGATGTTTTGTCTATTTTTTGTATCCAATTTATTTCTCTATCCATGCTTACATATAAAATATCAGAGTTAATTTTATGGATAAGTTTTGCTCGTGGAATGCATACTTGTGATTTTTTTTATGATGTTGTGTGATCTTTCAATTTTCCCTTCTTATGCTTATTCTTATGTTAATGTCATATTCTTATTTTCTAATTTTAATGAATTTTTTTGGATTATGTGCCATGGTTGTGTTATGGTTGCTTATATGTCCAACCTTTTCTTTTCCATATTTTCAAATTTGCTTGATTTTTTTGTGTTTTATGCTTCTTTTGCGTTGCTTTATTTTCTTTTCCAATGTGATGCCTCCTTCCGTAAGAAAGGTGGGGTCATGCTTGTTAGTACTTGATTTTGATGGCTATCATAGTGAGTGTACGCGAGAGCACTATCGATTTCAGAGCTTTACCCAAGCTAGTAAAATTTTGCTTGCGACTCCTACCTTTGATTGATTAACGAGGGATTGAGAGATGAGGGTCATATGTTAATACAACCCTAAGTAATGGCATGTGTATGGGATCATCAAGGGATCCTTTGAAAGGCCTCTCAAAGGGTGAAAGCCCTTAAGATTTGGTAGATAGTGAGGGACCAAGGTGAGATAATACATTAGTAATATCCTTAATATAAATGGAGTCCCCACCCAATTCTGGTAAAGACAAAAATCCAAGTAAGGACAAATTTTGAGTCTACCTAAGTCATTTAGAAGTCTTAATCCGTCTTCATTCTATTAAAGATTGGTTTCAAGAATTGGGTATGACCTGGGAAAGAGGTTTGGCATCCCCAAACTGCCTAAATTTAGGGATTCGGCTTATAGGCATTTTTGGTTCACATTTACACTTTTTAGCCTTATTATTATAGTGGGTTTAGTAAAATATTTCGTAAACATGTATTTATATGTTTGACTTAATATCCCATATGCATTACCAATAAAACATAGTCATCAATCACAACATATACTATTCTTCGTTTATTATTATCCCAACAATAATGATTGACTATGGATAATTTAGAATATAATTCTTTACACACTTAAGAGTTTTACTATCAAATCAAAAAGTTGATGCCTATAAGTAAAATTAACTAGTCATGAAATTTATCATAACATAATATATAATAAAGATATTTAATAAAAATGCAACCATGACAATATTAAAAACTATCCATTACAAAATGGGTCTAGGACACTACATTAATAGTTGAGTTAGAAGGGTATTTTCTTGGGGTAGAAGAGCCTTTATGTTGCTAAGTAAGTATTGGTATAGAAAGCAGGTAAATGATGGGAAAAGGAACCTTTTTTTTAGGATTAACCATGGATTTATACCCTTGCTAATTGCAAATTAACTTCTTCTGTGAATGTTGATACTATAACTTTAAGAGTGTCAAACATTCTTCTAAATGGCAGACGATAGCTAGATCCTATAGCTCAATGTATATTTGTTAATAAGAGGAAGGCTATTGAGAGTACTTTAGTAGGGATTCCTTCTAGGTCTGACAAATGGATTTGAAATCCTAATCAGTTTGGCATGTTTACTATCAAATCAACCTATGCTCTTCTTACTTCTAGAGTAATACTAACTAGTAATGGCTCTTGAAGGAGGAGTGTTTTACCTGTAAAATAGTTACTTTGCTTTTAAAACTCAAAATGTTTATATGGAGAATGCAGACCTTTGTGCACTAAGAAGGGGGTTGAATTAGTGGGAAATTTTAAATTTTAGAGAGAAGGTTTGTTAAGTAAGAAATAAAAGGAATAAAAGAAGAATAAAACACACAAGGTTTTATAGTGGTTCGAGTATTAACCAACCCTATATCCATTCGCCAATTCTTCTAATTTGGTGTTTCACTAATCTTCAATGCTGTTTTAAAGCTCAAACCTAACTTTACAACTTGTGTTTTTACAAGGCTCACACACAACCTCACTATTGTTTCATAAGGCTAATACTCAACCTCTACAAGAGTTTTCTAAGGCCCACTCTAACCCTAAATAAGAGTTTTCTATTACAACGACTCACTTTTAAATCCAAACTCGCTGGTGTTTAATGCTCACACTAAACAACAACAACATAATTACAAGAAATTGAAAGCTTAAAGTTTGAGAAATAAAATTGCAGAAGTTCACTGTAATGAATGTTATTCACTTGCACTCAAGTCCATTTGGTGGTGTATTGATAGGCTACAACCATCAAAGAGACCTTACAAATAAAACTATTTTCAAATCTTCAAAGTATGCTAGATAAATCTTGTATTTATTATTTATCAGATGAATTCGTTATTGAGACTTTCATTCGTGGTTGTGAGATTCACATAACCCCATTTGTATCTAATCGCTAGTCCATATGACATCAAACCACTAGTTTGTCAAGAAAAATAGCCTTTGCATTTCCTGAGCAATAGTAAAAGTCACGGTCTCTATTTTCCTCTTTAGATGTAGTGCTCACTACGAAATCATCTGCTTGAATGGAGAAGTTGCTTAACCAAATTCACAGTCACCATAATACTTTCGTTACCACGAAATTTAATCTTCTAATGGTTCTTTGGGACACCTGACATGATCTAATTGAAGATTTTGTTCCCTCCAAGTGAATGTAAAAGTTGCGATCGCGACTATGAATGCGACATGCACCCCGAAATCATCTGTATAAGATTCATTCAACTCATTTGAAGGATAGCAATCATAAGCTTTTACTTCATGAACGAGAATTAGAGTGCAAATTTCAATCTCTGAGCTTAAGGCTTCCATTTAACTTCGAAAATGATCTTAGCTAAATATCCATAAGATCAACGCTTGAAATTGACATTAGAACCTTTCAATCTATATTGTCAAAATCATAAGAGAGTTTTAACTTAGGTTTAACTAACCTAGTCCAATAATCTCCGCTCTTTTTGATTTTGACAACTTAGATTGAATTTGTAAGGGATAAAGTATGCATAAGTGTATCTTAGATTGAACTTGCAAAATTAAAATGTTAAATGCTCCCCCACAATTTATACTCCCCCTCAACTAATGACATGCAATCTCTCCCCGTTTGTCAAGATAAAAAAGAGAGAATTAAGTGTAATGACGAGTAGTAAAAGCATTATAATTATAAAAGGGAACATCATTAATAAAATCAAATGTGCATTGATAAATCATAAAAAGAATATAGTTCAAACTTTTATTATTAAAAAAAAAGATACGTAACATAATCAAAACATATAACTGTGTTTGATCACACATTTTGGCCAAAATTAAAATAAAAATGTTAAAATAAGAAATAAAGCTTAAGGGTAAACTAAAAGGTATGAGAGATATCATCAACATCATCTCCTCATTGGGCTTCATCTCCTTCTTCCACTTGGCTTCTTTTTCTTTTTTAGTGTCTTCCCATTATTCAAAGTCAGGAAGATGACACGGAGTAGAACCAAGTCACTATGAAGGTGAGAGAGAAGAAGAAACCTTTTCTTAATCATTCTTATCACCTTGTCAAGTTTCTTATTGATGAAAGAGAGAGAGAGAGAGAGATGGAAGAAGACTTGGTTTTTGGCTTTTTCTTAGGCTTTATAGAAGGAATAGGCTTTTGAGGGACTTCCTCAATTACTAGCCTCTTTATTTTAGAGGCATGAGTTGTCTCTTATTTCTTTACCTCATATGATCTAAAGGTATAGACATAAATGTTAGGATGAATGGCCTTGACATTGATCAAATGGGTTAGATCAAGAAAGTTTTGAGATGAGAGATACCTTTTGTGAGGAATTTCTCATTTTCATCATTTAGATCCCCATAAACCTATGGATGGTTATGATATGAGAGGGAAAAAGAAATTGGCTGTTAGGTTTGGTGCTCATGTGGATCAATTGATCGGCAAGATATCTCCCAATTTGAATGGGTTTATTTTTGGTGAGGTAGAAAAGAAAGACTAGGTCTTTTTGAGTAACTTTTTCATTCCCATCACCCCTAGCATCGATGTAAAAGGTAATAATTTTATCAAAGAGCCAATTGGTTAGGGTTTTAATATATTTAGCCACTAAAGTTCTGGTATCACGTTTGGTTTCTAATGAAATTTTAGACCAGAACTTAGAATAGATGATGTCAAAAGAAGAGATAATCAAAGAAACATTATCTCCAATTTGGAAATTAAAAAAGGAGGAAAATTAGGCAAAGGTGATGAAGTAGGGATCCCTAAAAGCCCTGAAAATAAGACCATACGCACCTGTCTGAGATTCTGCTCTTCTACTAAGAGTAATGGTGCATATAAATTTTTATACTATTTCTTCATAGTTCGGTTCTTCTCGAAAGATGAATTCATTCCAGCCAAGGTTGGAAAGAAATGCTTGAATTTCCTCCTTACTGCCTAGAGTTTTAAGAGGAAAGGAGGAAGGTATCTGGTTGGGATAAATGATCTTTTTGGTGTTAGCCTTATATCTCTCATTTTCTTCTTTAGTGATCCCCTTCATGAGATAAAAAGGAGTAGGACCTTGAGGTTAGGCAACACCCTTCCCCTTTTCTACTTTAGTGAAATTCTTGGGTGCCTTAAGAGTAGAGAAAAAAAGAATGTAGGTTAGAGTTTGAAAAGAGATGAGATGAGAGGTATGAGGAAGAAAATGGTAAAAGTGGAATAGAAGGGTGGGAATGAGGCTTAAATAGGTTGAAAATATGCGAAAAATGGTTGTAAAATGTTTTAAAAAAAGGCATTAAATGAGGAGTAGACACCATTTGATTGTCAAATTGATCAATGCCCAACAGTTATAGGAAATCGCAATCGCTATAAGCTTATTGTGATTGCTATTTATAAAAAATTTGAGTAACGATCAAGAATTCCTTGAAAAAGGGTGAAGTCAATGGTCTACAAATTTGAAATTTGAAAATTTTTGTAGTGGCTATCATATATCGCGATTGCCAATTTGACAAAAGTCGAATTGTTGAAGGAGACATGAAAGTAGCGATTGTAAACTTTGAATCCTGATCGTGAATTATAAGCCATCTTTGAAAAAACAAGAAATAAACATTGGCCCGAACTTGATGTCATTAACATGCTATTATGATGATTAATTTAAGCAATTTGGCATTGAAAAACATAATTGCACAATGAATTAACACATCTGTAACATTCAACTCAACACTTTAACATGCAATCACCAATCATATCAAACAATGAACTAACATTGACATGCATAGTGAAATGCATAAAGTGAAATCAATTTTCACCCTAAAGAACTTCCATCTAGCATCCCTAGTTCCCTCTTGATAAAGTTCATCCTTTCTTTATTAAGGGGTTTAATGAAAATATCTGCAAGTTGGTGATTGGTGTCAATAAATTCTAACTCCAAATTACCATTTTGTAATCACTTAGAAAATGGTGTTTAATGTTAATATGCTTGCTTCTTAAATGTTGGATGAGATTTTTAGAAAGATTTATTGCATTTATGTTGTCACATTTGATGGGAATGTGATCTATATCTTTTCCATAATCCTTAAGTTATTGTTTGATCCACAGAACTTGGGTGCAACAACAACCCGCCACTATATATTCTGCTTTAGCGGTGGATAAGGCAACCAAACCTTGGTTCTTGTTAAACCAAGAGACTAAACAATCATCTATGAATTGACAAGTTCTAAAAGTGCTCTTCCTATCCATCAAACTACCGACATAATCCATATTCGAATATCCAAGAAAACTAAAAGATAAATTTCTAGGATATCAAAGTCCTAAATGCAATGTGTCATGCAAACACTTGAGAATTCTTTTAATGACATTCATATCGGATTCCTTAGGACAAGATTGAAATCTAGCACATAAGTAAACACTGAACATGATGTCGAGCCTAGATGGGGTAAGATAGAGGAGAGAGCCAATCATACCTCTATACTTATTTTCAACAATAGGCTTATCCAATTCATCTTTGTCTAGCTTGATAATTGCATTTATTGGAGTCTTTGCCACTTTGCATCTATCCATGCCAAACCTTTTAAGTAGATCTTTAGTGTACTTAGCTTGGTTAATGTAGATGCCCTCTTTGATTTGCTTAATTTGAAGACCAATGAAGAACTTGAGCTCACCCATCATGCTCATCTCAAACTCCCTAGTCATATATTTAGTAAATTCTTCACAGAGAGACATCAGTATAACCAAATATAATATCATCAATATATATTTGCACAATGATTGTTTCTATATTGTGCCTTTTGACAAATAAAATTGTATCAAACTTACCTTTTTCAAAACAATTTTGTAAAAGAAATGAATTAAGTCTTTCATACCAAGCTCTTGGAGTTTGTTTTAAACCATATAAGGCTTTAGTTAATTTGAAAACATGATTTGGAGAAACAAGAAACTAGAAACCCAAAGGTTGTTTAATATAAACTTCCTTCTCAATAAAGCTATTTAGAAAAGCACTTTTCACATCCATTTGAAAAAACTTAAAATCTATGTGACATGAAAATGCTAAAAGAATCCTAATGGCCTCTAATCTTGCGACAGGGGTAAAGGTTTCATCATAATCAATGCATTCCTCTTGGTTGTAACCTTTTATAATCAATCTAACTTTATTCATTATAATAACACCTTGTTCATCTAACTTATTCCTAAACACCCATTTGCATCCCGTAGCTGAGTGTTTTTTAGGCTGAGGAACAAGTTTTCATACTTTGTTTCTCTTAAATTGGTTGAGTTTGTCTTTGATAACAATTACCTAACTTTCATCATCAAGAGCCTCATTAAAAGATTTTGGCTCAATTTAAGAAAAAATCCAAGATTATTATCTAAGACATGTAATTGAGATTTAGTACTTATTCCCTTGGATGTCTCACCAATGATAAGATCTCTTGGGTGATTCTTAGAGTATCTCCAATCCTTGGGCAGTTCTTGATCTTGATTTTCCTCTTATTGCAGTTAAGGTTCTTTAACTTCTTGTGATAGCTCATTATCTTCAAGATTAATCACAATTTCTTTTGGTGTTAAATCAAGTTCCAACTATTTACATGCACCACGAGGATTATCAACTAAGTCTATGTGAATGAGTTAAAGAGCTCTAGAAGTACTTATAACATTTTTTGCTTTGAAAGATGTTTGGTGTTGCTTCCCCATTTGGCAAGGCCCACATGCATTATCCTTTGTGAACTTGAGCTTTAGAGACCCTCTACTAGCTCTCATTTTGATAAACTTTGTAGAAGCTCCATTTTAACATGTCAAGTCTTTTATGCCAAAGCCAAGATTCATTACTAATAGAGACAAGACACTTATAGGATTGGTTAGTTAAATTTTTAAGTCAATTAAGTAGGTATTGGCTTTTTTTTTTTACCCTTAAAGACTACCTTTTTATCCACCAAGGTGGTGACCTAGTATTCTTTAGGGTCAAAGATGACTTTGTTACCTTTGTCACATAATTGACTTACACTCAATAACTTATGTTTCAATCCTTCAAGCAAAAGAACATTATCAATAAGGAAGTAACCTTTTTTACGAACAATTCTAATGCCAATTTCCTTACCCTTGGCATTATTTTCAAAAGTGACATTGCCACCATCTTTTTCTTTACTGGTTATGAATAGCTTTTTATTTCCAATCATGTGCTTTGAGCACCCAATATCCAAATGCCAATCATTATCTTCGTTGGTGGTTTCCAAACAAACCTGTAACACAAAAACAATTCACCTTTATTTAGGTACCCAAACATACTGGCGTCCTTGGGGTTAGGCTTAAAAGGGTCCTCTAATTTGAGATGTGCCTTTCTAATGTAGCAAAAGACATTAACATGTCCATACCTCTTGCAATAGTGACATTGGAGTTTAGACTTATTAGTCTTTCTCCTATGCACAACGTTTGTATGAATGGGAGGCCTTTTCACACTTTGGTTTTAAGAGTGCATGCAAGTACATGAGTGGTGAGGAGTAAGAGAGAAGTTTTTGTGTATGTGCTTTTAAGCATGCCTCTTGGCATATATGTATGTATGATTAACTCTTTGAGACTTAGCTCTTGAGCCTTTAGGAGCCTTTCCTTTACCCTTTGGCATAAGTGACGGAATGTTAGGAGCACTTTTCTTCCTAACAACCTCAATACTAGAAGTTTGAGGTATAGATGCTCTAATGAATATAATAGGTGAAGATGTAAATGAAGAGGCTTCATTAAAGTCTATACCATGTCTCACTAAAGGGGGTCTTTGAGATATAATTAGAGTATCAAAAGATTTTTTCCCTTTGTGAAATCTTGAGATGGAATTCCTAAGCTCAATAACTTCACCTTTAAAGAATCATTTTCTTTTCTCAAATAGTCAAAAGAGGATGAAGTTTAGAAAGATGTTTTAAGTTCTTTATTAGAAAACCTCAAGCCACCTACAAGATCATTTAAGTTTTAAAATCATCCTCAAGTTTTGAACATTTTTCTTGTAAGTTTTCGTTGAGTACATCTCAAGATTAGAGCTTCAAGAAGCTCATCATCCACATCATCTAAGTCCTTATAATGATGACAAGAATGAGAAGAAGTACTTACCTCATTGAAGGAGTCTTCTTAAGCCATAACGTATAGGTTGACAGCTTTTTGATCTTCTTATTCTTCACTTAAACTATCATCCAAGTAGCTTTGAAGCTCTTCTTTTTCTCCTTGTCCCATTTTGTCTTCTTCTTAAGCTTGGGGCAATCCAATTTGATGTTGACATTGTTTTCCATATTCATTACAAGTTACTTCATTCTTCTTATCTTTGAAGTTAGGATACTCTTTTTGAAGTTCCTCCTATCTTTCCTTTTCTTTATGAGCTCCTTAGTCTTCCTTGAGAGCATGGTTAGGTCTTTTTCCTTTTTCTCACTCTCATCACTATCATTGGAGGTAACTTTAACCTTCTTATCTTTGATTAAGAAATTGATAGCAAGAGTCTTATTTTCAACCTTTTCATTTTTGTTTACCTGCCCTCTCATTTTCTTTATCTTCTCATCCTTCTTTAAGGCCAACTCATAGGTGAGTAGATTGCCAATAAAGACATCTATTTGCACCTTTCCAATCTCTAGATTTGATTATTAAATGTTGCAAACTCTAACACTAAATTTCTCAAGGGGGAGAGATTTCAGAATTTTAGTGTTTACCTTATGGTTGGTGAGAATTCTTCCAAACTTTCTCATGTTTGTGATAGTAAAGAGGAGTCTATTTATCATATCAATGATGTTTTCATTATCCTTTATCATGAAGAGCTCTCACTTTTTCACTTACATTTTCAACCTACTTGATTTTACCAATGTAGTATCTTTATGATAGTTTTCTTATGTCTTTCATATCCCATAGGCAATTAGGCAATGTTACACTCTACCAATCTCCTTTCTTGATAAAGAGCTAAGAAGAATGACCATTGCCTTATTGTTCTTCCCATTTGACTTTCTGTGTGCTTCCATTCATTCTTCCTTTGGGATTAGTTCTTCACTACCACAAACTACTTTGGTTAGATGCTTATATTCTTTTACTTTAATGTCCTATAAATCCACCATAGCACTATCTAAATAGATCTCCATTCTATACTTCCAACGAGTATAGTCAGTTTTATCAAAGTAAGGCTTGAGGTGAGTATAGATTCCTTTTTATGTTATGATCTTTTCTCACTTAATCAAGGCTTTGTTTGAGACTAGGCTCTGATACCACATATAGGCCCTTATGCATCAAGAATGGGGGTTGAATTGGTGAAAAATTTTAAATTTTAAAGGGAAGGTTTGTTAAGCAATAAATAGAAGGAATAAAAGAAGAATATAACACATAAGGCTTTATAATAGTTTGAGTACTAACAAAATCTACATATACTTTTCCATTCTTCCAATTAGGCGTTTCACTAATCTTTAATTGTGTTTTAAAGCTCACATCTAACTTTATAACTTGTGTTTCTATAAGGCTCACACATAACCTCACTAGTGTTTCACAAGGCTAATACAACCTATACAAGAGTTTTCTAAGGCTCATTCTAAGCCCCAAACAAGAGTTTTCTATTACAAAGGCTCACTCTTTAACCTAAACCCATGGTGTATAATGCTCACTCCAAATAACAACAACACAATTATAAGAAATTGAAAGCTTAAAGGTTAAGAAATAAAATTGCAAAAGTTTGCTATAATGAATGTTATTCTCTTACATTCAAGTCTATTTGATGGTGTATTTATAAGCTTCAACCACTAAAGAGACGTTACAAACAAAACTTTTTTCAAATCTCAAAAGAATGCTAGGCAAATCCTGCATTTATTACTTATCAGATGAAATTTACAAGCGCAATCTTTATTCGCAATCGCAAGATTTACATAACCCTATTTGTATCTAACAGCTAGTCCACATGGTATCAAACTATTGGTGCTTTAAGAAAAATAGTCATTGCATTTCTTGAGCAATAATGAAAGTTGCGATCTTTATTTTCCTCTTTGGGCACGATGCTCACTATGAAATTGTCTGCTTGAATGGAGAAGTTCTTTTACCAAATTCGCAGTCATTACAAAACTTTCGTTGTTCTAAAATTTGATTTTCTAATAGTTTTTTTAGGACACTTGGCATGATTTGGTTGAAGATTTGATTCCCTCCAAGTGAATATAAAAGTTGTGATCACAACTATGGACTCAACGTGCCCTGTGAAATCATCTATATATGATATTCAACCCTTTTGGAGGATAGCAATCGCGAGCTTTCACTTCATGACCACAAATTAGAGTGCAACTTTTAATCTTTGAGCTTAAGGCTTCCATTCAACTTCTAAAGCGATCCTAGCTAAATATCTATAAGATCAACGCTTGAAATTAACATTAGAACCTTTCAATCTATATTGTCAAGATAAAAAAAAAAGTTTTGAATTAGGTTTAACTAACCTAGTCTAATAGAGAATGATTCGCAATAGGTTGCCTTTAGACTAGGTGTTAAAGGATAGGGGACCAAAAATCAGAAATTGGTGTCTTTTTTTTTTTAAGGCAAAAGCCTAAAACTCAAGAACATGTATTATTGTTTTATTAGTTCACTAAGAAAATCTAGTTTATATCTTCCTTACTTTATAGCTCCATTAAAGGAGACGAATTTAGTGAATTGGTGGACTCAAGTTGCAAGTACTTAGAAATGGGAGAAAGGTTGTGAAATTGTTGTTAAAATATGTTTCATTCATTGAACAATCTGAAAAGCCACAAATTATACAAATTTTAATAATAAATAGGGAAATCAAGTGGATATTGCAAAAAATGGAGATTCCCTTACCCAATAATATCTTGCCTCCCTTATAAAAGATGTAACTAGTATGTTGCATATGCAGTTTTAGTATAATTTGGGCCAAATATATCCATTTGAATATCAAATTCATATTGCATTAAAGTTTTCTAAGGTGTGTACGCAAGTTGCAATTGCAATAGTCGTCAGGGAAAAAACTTTAAGCTCATGGATGGACTAATTAGTTTTAAAATGCTTTAGTCTAAGAATTTTATTGATATCTTTGCTTTGGAGATGGCCTTGTAGGTAGCTATGAAGTTAAAGATGGATCATATCTCTATTTTTTATGAAAATTCCTTTCTTGTTAATATTGTTAATTCAAACTCTGATATTATTCCTTAGGATGTTTTGGATTTTGTACATCAAGCAAGAGTGAGACATTCTTCAATACAACAAGCTAGAATATATGTCATGAATAGGAATAGGAATTTTTGTACTGAACAGCTTGCTATGCACATGAGTACTGGAAGTCTTCCTATTGTTGGTTTTCTTATACTTTCCCTTAACTATTGTTTATTTTGTACTTTGATGTGGATTGTTATTTTTAGAAATATTTTCATTTTTAACAAAAAAAAACTTTTAAAAAAAGATATTTTCTAAAGGCATTATTTCTCCACATGAGGCTTTATTGGACTAGATTAGTCAAACCTAAGTCAAAATTCTTTTTTGATCGTGACAATATATATTGATTTGTTCTGACATCAATTTTAAGTGTTGATTTTGCTGATTTTTAGATAGGTTTGTATTCAAAATTGAATGAAAGTCTAAGTCTCAAAAATTGTAAGTGGCATCCTAATTTGTAGTCACGAATTAGGATATCACGGCCACTATCTTGCAAAAGGATGAACCAAGTTGAAATAGACAGATTCATGGTGTATATCGTATTCACCATCACAACCACAAATTTTGCACTTTCTTGGAGGGAATCAAGTCCTTAACCAGAAAATGCCAATTGCTATAAGGAACCGTTGGAAGATCAAAATTCACGAGGGTGAAATGTTGGTCGAGATCGTAAATTGTTGAAGCAACATTTCCATAACAAATAGAAGATTTTGTGATGATAATTGCATCCAAAGGAAGTAAAATAACAATCGTGAATCATTTTGACTCAAGGGACATAACAATTATTTTTCTTAGAGAACCAATGGTTGTGTGCCATGTGGACTAGTTGATAGATACAAATGAGATTCTTTACCACGAATCAAGAAAATTAAGTGCAATATGAGAAATTGCAACTGCGAATGCCTAGTCACACCGTAAACATTGTTTGATAAGCATTTAATGCAAGATCTACCTAGTATACCTTAGAGATTTAGACATAGTTTTGTATGTAATGTCTTTTTAGATGTTGTTGCCTATAAATACTCTACCAAATAGACTTGAATACAAGAGAATAGAATTCAATATAGCAAAACTCTTACAATTTTATTTCTCAGCCTTTGTACAATTTCTTATTTGTAAGTTATTATTGCTTGGTGTGAGATTTAAATACCACTGGGTTTGGATTTGAGAGTTAACCATTATTGTAAAACTCTTATTTAAGTTAAGTATGAGCCTGGAAAAATACTTATAAGGTTGTGTGTGAGCCTTGAAACACAAAGTGTAAGGTTATGTGTGTGCCTTGAAACACAAAATGTAAGATTGTGTGTGAGTCTTGAAACACAGAGCGTAAAAGTTTGATGTGAGTTTGAGAAATATCATTAGTGATAATGAAATACCCAATTGAAAGATTTGGAGAGTGGATGAGGGTCTGTTTATTCCAGAACTACTATAAAATTTTATATCTTCTTTTTCCTTCTCAACAAACCTTTCCTCTAAATTTTTAAATTTCCCACCAATTCAACCCCCCTTTCATGGTGCTTAAAGGCTAACAAGTGATTTTAAAGCTAAGTCTCAATCAAAGCCTTAGCTGTATGAGAAAAGATTAATGACATAAGAAGGAATCTACATTCATCTAAAGCCTTACTTTGATGGAATCGACTATAATCATTGGAAGTATAAAATGGAGATCTATTTGGATAGTAATATGGTAGATCTTTAGGACATAATAACAAAAGAATGGAAGCCTTCTACAAAAGTGGTTGATGGTAGTGAAGAATTGATCCTAAGAGATGAATGGGTAGAAGCTTACAAAAGATCAAATGGGAAAAACAAGAGGGCAATGACCATTTTTCTTAGCTCATTATCAAGAGGGAGATTGAAAGAGTGCAACATTGCTTTACGACTCATGGTATATGAAAGGCATTGAAGAACTATCATGAAGGCACCATATTGGTGAAATCAAGTAGGCTAGAAATGTATGTGATGGAGTAGGAGCTTGTTATGATGAAGGATAACACAAACATCACCGACATGACCAATAGACTCCTCTCCATTGTCACCACCATGAAGAAATTCGGTAGAATTCTCACTAATCATGAGGTAGACACCAAAATTCTCAAATCTTTACCTCTTAAGAAATTTGGTGCGAGAGTTTGTAGTATTTAAGAATCCAATCCATAAATTAGAAAGGTACAAACTGATGTCCTAATTGGCAAGCTTCTCACTCATGTGCTGGCCTTGAATAAGGATAAGGAAATGGAGAAATTGAAAGCACAGGGGGACAAAAATAAAAAGACTAAAAAAAAAAAAACCTTTGCACTCAAATCCTCAACCAAAGATGAGGAGGTTGAAGTTGCCATAAGTGATAATGATAAAATTAAGGAGGAAAAAAAGCTAACCATGCTTTCAAGAAGGACTAATGAGCTCATAAGGAGAAGTAAGGATAAGAGGAACTTCAAAAAGGCATCTCCTAACTTTAAAGGAAAAAGTGAAGTTATCGGCTATGAATGTGGAAAGCAAGATCACATCAAATATGATTGTCCCAAGCTTAAAAAGAAGAAAAAATGGGAAAATGAGAAGAAGAAGAACTTCAAAGCTATATGGGATGACAGCTCTAATAAGGAAGATGAAGATGAAGAAGTGGCCAACCTCTGCTTCATGGCTCAAGAGGACTCCTCAAATGAGGTAAGTACTTCTCCACACTCTTGTGATGATTATGATGCATTTGATGATGTGGATGATGAGCTTCTTGAAGGTCTTACTTTGAGATGTGATCAATATAAATCACAAATGAAAACTTAAAAGAAAAAATGTTCAAAAGAAGAGGATGAATTTAAATCCTTAAATGATATTGTAAGTGAGTTTAGGACTTTTAATGAATAACTCAAAAAATCTTTAGAGAATTTTTCTAAGACTTTGTCATCTCTTAACTCCTTAAGAAAGGAAAATGATTCTTTAAAGGGTGAAATTATTAAACTTAGAAACTCCATCTCTAAATTTCATAAAGGGATGAAAGCGTTGGATGCACTTATTATTTCTCTGAGAGCTCCTTTAGTCAGATATGGTCTAGGCTTCAATAGAGCCTTTTTATCTACTTCCTCTCTCATACATTTATTAGAGCATCAACATCTTAAACTTGAAGTATTGTTGTTAGGAAGAACGGTGCTCCTAGCATTAAGCCACTTATGCCTAAGAGCAAAGGAAAGGCTCTTCAAGGCTCAATAAGCAAATTATGCTTACATTTATAACAAGAAGCATGCTCAACCACATACAAAAAAAAAATTCTCTTATACACCTCATCACTCAGGCACTTGTATGCACTCTCACCACTAAAGTATGAGGAGGCCTCATACTTATACCAAAGTTGTGCATAGGAGAAAGACTTATAAGTTTAGAGTCTAATGTCATTATTGCATAAAGTATGGTCACATAAATATATTCTGCTACATTAGGAAGACACACCTCAAATTAAAGGATCTTTCTAGGCCTCACCCTTAAGGAACCAAGTATGCTTGGGTACCTAAACAAAGGTGATTTGTTTTTATTTTGTAGGAATGTTTAGAAGCCACCTATGAAGATAAAGATTGGCATGTGGATAGTGGGTGCTTAAAGCATATGACCAAAAACATGAACCTATTCATAGCCATTAAAGAGAAAGATGGTGGTAATGTCATTTTTGAAAATAATGCCAAAGGTAAGGTAATTAATATTAGAGTAGTTAGTAAGAAAAGTTATTCCCTTATTGATAATGCCCTTTTAGTTTAAGTTTTGCAACATAATTTGTTGAGTGTAAGTTAATTATGTGACAAAGGTAATAAAGTCACCTTTGACATTAGAGAATATTGGGTTATCACCTTGGTAGATAAGAAGGTAGTCTTTAAGGGTGAAATGAGAGGTAATACCTACTTAATTGACTTAGACAATTTGGCTAACCAATCTTCTAAGTGTTTTGTCTCTATAAGCGATGAAGCTTAGCTTTGGAATAGAAGACTTGGTAATACTAGCATGCAGCTTCTACAAAGTCTATTAAAAGGAGAGCTAGCAGAGGGTCTTCCCAAGCTTAAGTTCATGAAAGACAAGACATGTGGACCTTGCCAAATGGGGAAGCAACACCAAACTTCCTTCAAAGCAAAAAATGTTGTAAGCACTTCTATACCTCTTCAACTTATCCACATGGACTTAATTAGACCCACTAGGAATGCTAGTCTAGGTGGAAAGCATTATCCATTTGTCCTAGTTTATGACTATTTAGGTTCGCTTGGGTATCCTTTCTTGCTCATAAGAATGACACTTTTGATGTTGTCTAAAGTTTTGCTAAAAGAGTTCAAAATGAAAAAGGTTACTCCATTTCTTTTATTAGGAGTGACAATAGAAATGAATTTCTAAATGAGTGTTATAAAATTATTATTTAGAGAATAAGATTTCTTACAACTTTTCTACTTCTAGAACAAAACAGCTAAATGGTGTTATATAAAGGAAAAATATGACATTAGTAGAGATAGTTAGAATCATGCTCAATAAGTATTCTTTTCCTAATCACTTTTAGGCCAAAGCTATCAATACCTCTTATTATATAGCAAATCATGTTTTTAATAGACCCATTCTAAACAAAACCTCTTATGAGCTATAGAATGGTAGAAAACCTACACTTTCATACCTTAGAGTTTTTGGGTGCAAATGCTACATTCTTAGTACCAAGGATAATCTTAGAAAATTTGCTTCAAAAACCAATGAAGCCATCTTTCTTGGCTACTCCACTACTAGCAAAGCCTATAGGGTATTTAATAAAAGTACTATGGTTGCTAAAGAGTCTATGAATATTTTTTTTTGATAAATCTAGTAAACTTAATCTTGAGAAAAATTCTCTTATTGATAATCTTATAGGCGACTTTGAGAAGTTAGAGCTTGATTCAAATCCAAAAGAGATTATCATTGATCTTGAAGATAACAAGCCATCACAAGAAGTTGAGGAATCTTAACCACAATAAGAAGAAAACCAAGCTCAAGGACTACCTAAGGATTGGAGATTCTCTAAGTATTACCCTAAGGATCTTATCATTAGTGAGATATCAAAGAGAGTAAGTACTAGATCTTAATTACTTGCATTAGATAATAATCTTGCGTTTGTTTCTTAATTTGAGCCAAAATCCCTTGATGATGAAAGTTGGGTGATTGTTATGTAAGAGGAACTCAACTAATTTAAGAGAAACAAAGTATGAAAATTGGTTCCTAAGCATAAGGAGCACCTGGTTGTGGGATATAAATGAACATTTAGGAATAAGTTAGATGAGCAAGTTCTATCACTAAGAACAAAGCTAGATTGGTTGCAAAAGATTACAACTAAGAGGAAGACATTAATTATGATGAAACCTTTGCCTTCATAGCAAGATTAGAGGCTATTAGGATTATTTAGCATATGCATTTCATATGAATTTTAAATTTTTTCAAATGGATATGAAAAGTGCATTTTTGAATGGTTTCATTGAAGAGGAAGGTCTATAGTGAGTTTGGTAACTATATAGTATAACTTATCTCTAGAGTAAGAGTCAAAAGGATTTACCTCTTTATCACCATCATTATCACAATCACTGCTGGATATGTGTTCACTTGAGGATTCATTTGATTACTCCTCAGTTTCCATGAGACAAAGGTTGGGAAGTTCCTTTCTTACTTCATCTTCAACAAGTTCAAAATCACTAATGTTATCCCAAATGGCTTTGTACACTTCCTTTTCTTTCTTGGAGGTGTATTTTCTGAAAGGGGGGTTGTTTTTCTTGATCTTAGGACAATCTGATTTTGTGTGCCCTTTCTTATTGCATCCATAGTCGATGAGTTGACTCTTGGTGCCTCTCTTCTTATAGTTCCTTACCTTTCTACCCTTTTTATTTAAAAAGAATTTCTTTACTTGGTTGGCGATGAAGGTAAAATGCTCATTTTCACTACTATCTTCATCATCACCAGAATAGGAAAATGTTAGTAAATAAAAAATAGATGGAGTTTCAAAATGTACCTATTTGGCTTTTGATGCCAAGTCTTTCTTTCTCATCCTTATGTTTTCAGTAGGCTTCTCAAGAGTGATCTCATAAGCCAATAACTTTCCCATAAGCTCATTAAGTGATAAGACTTCCAGTTTGTTGGATTCCTCTATCGTTGTCTTCTTGGCTTCCCATTTATCTTTGGTAAGTGTTCTCAAATTTTTTGCTACCATGTCCTCATTTGTATTTTACTTCCCCAAGGTCTTGAGAGTGCCTACAATGTCGATGAATCTATTGTACATCTCAGCTATAGTCTCATTAAGTTGGTATAAAAATGTTTCATACATGTACGTGTGTATTTATAACTTTTTCTTTTTCACTTCATTGGTTCTTTCATACTGAGTCTGCAATATGTCCCATATTTTTTTTGGTTGATGTACACCTTTATAGTTTAGCATATTAAGACTTGTGGATTACACAGAAAAAACATGCATTACTTTTTTATTTTTTAGGTTTGTCTTTGAACAGTCCACTCATTCTTTGTCTTTGGTACAAGAACATCTCTAACTATCTTTGTTGGAACTTCTTTTCCTTCCTCAAGAATGTCCCATAGGTTAGTGGTTTCATTGTCAAGGAAGATCTCCATACAATTCTTATAGTAACCATAGTCATCTCCCTTGAAGAATAGAGGCTTGTGGATGAATTGTGATTGTTCATGATTTTTGCTCTATGCACTTAAGCTTTGATTAAGAGACCTGCTTTCATACCAATTGTTGTCTCTTGGTGCCTTAAAAGGGGGGTTGAATATGACAATGGGAAATTTATGAATTCAAACCAAATGCAAAAATATATAAAGAATTAACACATAAGATTTCTAAAGGTTTGACAGAACTTGCCTATGTCCTCTCCTCTAGTATTACAACTTGCCTATGTCCTCTACTTTAGTATTTCCACTTAAGCCTTTACTATTTTTATAACTTAAGGTGTTGTCAACAACCTTTACACAAGTAAGTTTTTAAACACTTACCAAGCCTTAAGTTTTTAAACACTTATCAAGCCTTTATAGGTGATAGATTTTTGGGCACTATCAACTTCTTACAAGTAGTTTACAATTACTACTTAAACCTTAACACAAAGTAGTTTCTAGGTACTACCTTAAACCTTTCACAAGAGATACTTTCAAAAAGTTTTTCAACATTGAGTTACATAATAAGCGATTATAACTCTTTTAGGAGAAGGAAAACTCTCTCAAGCTTGATCAATGAATGGCTTTTTGATGCTACATAACTCTTTGTTCACAATGTAACAACCTTTTCAATTGAGAATGGTTTTCACAATGGATTACTCATTTAATAGATAGTTCTCTTTTTATTTCTATTGAGAGCGATTCCTTTTATAGACTAAATAAGGAACTAGTTGTTAGACAAGAGTTGTCCCATCACATTACAATTGTAAGTAATTAACACCCATTGAGGGAATTCCACGCCCATTGTTGAGTCATCCACCAGGGTTAATTTCACGTAGATGGGTGATTGATAATCATTATTTAGCTTTAACATTTATTGTACCTATCGAAACGTTTGCTAAAACTAGTCATTGAGAGTCGGTGGCTCAAGACTCTTCCTTTATCCTTTATTTGTTTATTTGTTTAATTCACTTATTTTTAATGGTCATTGGATCTATGCAATTATCATTACTTTTAACCTCAATGCCCATTGTACTATGCTCAACGCTTGTTGTTGATTTTCAAAAGATTTGATTTTAAGCTCTATTTTTCAAAATCAGAAGTGATTCAACGTTTATTATAGTTCTAGCAATGCCAGTTAGAAACATTTCAACATCTGTTGAATATGTTAGTGTATCTTAATGGGAGGTCCAAAAGGTGTAGCTCAAACTAGAGCACTTTTCCAATGTTGATTGCGAAAGTACAATGCCCGTTGCAAGGTCCAAAAAGCATTGCTTAAACTATAACACTTTTTCAATGCCAATTGCAAAAGTACAATACCCATTGCAATGTATAGAAAGCATCACTCAAATTAGAGCAATTTTTAAATGCCAGTTGCAATAGTACAATGCCTATTACTAGGTCTAGAAAGCATTGCTCAAATTTGAGCACTTTTCCAATGTTGATTGCTAAAGTACAATGCTTATTGGTCTATTCAGCTAAGTTTGCTTTGACTTTCACTCTTTGATAGTAAGCGTATTTCAACCTTTAACTCAAATGTACTATATGCAAATTCTTCTCCAATCATTACAGTTCAAGGAATTGATGTATCTGCAAGATTTAACATGAACAATCTTGGCCAAATGTTAGCCATAAGTCTTGTTTGTAATCTTTAAAATAAGAACTTAAAAGGTTTAACAATTATTTAAAAAATAAGATTTCTTACAATTTTTCTAATCTTAGAACACCACAACAAAATAGTGTTATAAAAAGGTAAAATAGAACATTAGTAGAGATGAAAAGAACAATGCTCAATGAGTACTCTTTACCTAATTACTTTTGGATTGAAGCCATCAATACTGCATGTTATATAGCAAACAAAGTTTTTTAAAACATCTATTTTGAATAAAACCTCTTATGAGTTATAAAATGGTAGAAAACCTAAGATTTCATACCTTAGAGTATTTCGTTATAAATGTTGTATCATTAATACCAAGGACAACCTTAGAAAATTTACCTTAAAAATTGATAAAGGCATTTTTCTTGGCTACTCCACCATTAGCAAAGCTTATAAGGTCTTTAATAAGAAGTCTATAGTGTTTGAAAAGTCAATGAATGTTGTATTTGGTGACTATAGCAAACTTGATCTTAGGAAAGGTTCTCTTATTGATGATCTTATAAATGGCTTTGAGAAGTTAGAGCTAAATTCAATACCCAAGGAAACTGTGATTGATCTTAAGGATGATGAGCCACCATAAGAGGAAGAGCAAGCTCAACGCTAATAAGATGAGAACCAAACTCAAGAACTCCCTAAAGATTGAACGTATTCCAAAGATCATCCTAAAGATCTAATAATTGATGAAACATCTAAGAGAGTAAGTACTACAACTCAATTGCATGATTTAGATAATAATCTTGCTTTTGTTTCTCAAATTAAGTCAAAGTCAATTGATGAGGCTCCTGATAATAAGAGTTGGGTGATTGTTATGCAAGAGCAGCTCAACCAATTTGAGAGAAATAAAGTTTGAGGACTTATCCTTAACCCTATGGAACATCTAGCTATAGGTTGCAAATAGGTGTTTAGGAACAAGTTAAATAAGCAAGGTTTCATTACAAGAAACAAAACTAGATTGATTGCAAAGGGTTACAACCAAAAGGAAAGTATTGATTATGATGAAACATTTACCCTCATGGCAAGATTAAAGGCTGGTAAAATTCTTTTAGCATTTTCATATCACATGAATTTCAAACTTTTTTAAATGGATGTAAAGAGTGCATTCTTGAATGGTTTCATTGAGGAGCAAGTTTATGTTAAACAATCTCTGATTTTTGAATCTCATGATTTTCCTAATCTTATTTTCAAATTAACTAAGGCCTTGTATGGATTGAATCATGCTCCAAGAGCTTGGTATGAAAGACTTAATTCATTTATTTTAAAAAATAATTTTGAGAAAGGAAAGGTTGACACAACTTTGTTTGTGAAAAAGCATCATAAGGATACACTTATTATGCAAATTTATGTTCATGATATTATATTTGGTGCTATTAATGAATCTTTTTATAAAGATTTTGTTATGTGTATGACTAAGGAATTTGAGATGAATATGATGGGTGAGCTTAAGTTCTTTCTTTGTATTCAAATTAAGCAAGAAAAAGATGAATCGAGTAAGGAAATCGATGAAAAAAAGTATAGACGTATGATTGGCTCTTTCCTCTATCTTACCGCTTTTAGACCTGATATCATGTATAGTGTTTGCTTATGTGCTAGGTTTCAATCTTGTCCTAAGGAATCACACTTGCATGTGGTTAAAAGGCTTTTTAAATATTTACATGGTACATTACATTTAGGATTGTAGTATCCTTGGAATTCACCATTTAATTTTCTTAGTTATTCGAATGCGGATTATGTCGATAGTTTATTAGATAAAAAGATCACTTCTAAAACTTGACAATTTGTTAGTGAATGTTTAGTTTCTTGGTTTAATAAAAAGCAAGTTTCGGTTGTCTTATCCACTACTGACATCCAAGTTCTTTAGATGAAGCAACAACTCAAGGATTATGACAAAGATGTTGATCACATTCCTATCAAATATGATAACACAAGTGTAATAAATCTTTCTAAGAATGCCATCCAACAATAAAAAAAGAGGCATAGTGATATTAGACATCATTTTCTTAGAGATCATATGCAAAATAATAATGTGGTATTAGAGTTTATTGACACCAATCACCAACTTGCGAATATTTTCATTAAACCCCTTAATGAAGAAAAAATAAACTTCATTAAGAGAAAACTTAGGATGCTTGATGGAAGCTCCCTAGAGTGAAAATAAATCTCATTATCTACACACAATATTACTATATATTCTTTGATGACTTATTTGATACAATTGGTAAAAATGTGATGCAATTATTGTTCTTGATATGTTAGATCGATTAATTTTAGTTCCATTTGAGTTTCTCTATGCTTAATTGCATAAATTAATCATCAAAATATCAACTTGATAATACTAGTACTAGGTCATATGTTCAAAATTTCATTTAAAGTTACTTTTCAAAACTGACTTATAATTCGTGACCAAGATTGGGAGTCGCGGTCACTACTTTCATGCTTTTTTCAAAATTTGGACATTTAAATTCGCATTTGTAATTGAAGGTCACTATTACGACTTTTTAAATTTTAAAAATTTTGACTGTTGTCCTCGCATCTTTCTAAGGTTTTTTTGCCCGTTACTCAGAAATTTTGCAATTTGCAATTACGAAGAAGGAATAGTGGTCACGACTTTCTTATAATTGTTGGGTAAAAACCATACACATTCTAAGCAATGTAACTCCCTCATTTATGGGATTTTAAATAAAATTTGACCATTTTTAACCCTTTCACACCCCTTTTAAGCCTACATAAACCCCCTCAAACATCATCTTTTCCTTTTTCTCACTCTCTTTCATCCAAACTCTTTCTCCCTCAATTTCTCTTCATCTTCTTTGTTCCAACCCCTCTAATCTCCATTTAATGGCCCCAAGAAAGTTCTTTAAAGGAGAAAAAGGTAAGGGAATTATCATGTCCTCTCCATCAAGACAACAATGACCCTTTCTTCATCTTATGCAAGGCATCACTAAGGAGGAAAGAAAAGATTCAAGGCAAATGAGCATAAGATCATTCAAGCGAACAAGATTCCTTCGATTTCCTTCTCAATGCCTTACGTTTGATAAAAATCAAAGGCTTCCTTGCTCATTTGGGATGGGTTGAGTTCATATAAAGAGATGAACTAGGTTATGAAGAAATTGTAAGAGAATTTATGTACACCGTCACCCTTGGAAAAAAGGTAAAATCTCCAGTAAGTCAGTATAGTGTAAGTTTTTCAAGGTTTTGGGGAAGAATTCTTTATCACCCATTCCCAAATTTGGTATTTTTTTATTCTTCAAACCAATGATAAAGTACCCTTCAACATTTGATCTCTCTTCATCCCTTATTCAAAGTTTTAAAGTGAAATCTCCATTGAAGATAGGCATGAACCCAAAATAGTCCTAACCAATCACATTAAAATCCTCCCTTATTGGCTTTGCATAAGATCATTACCTTCTTCATTTGTGTTAGAGGAAATAGTAAGTCTCCCAAAAAGATCTTGCCTTTCTCTATTGCCTCTTTCTCAACAAAAAAAATCCAAAGTGGAAGGTATTTTGTGGATTAATTAATTCACATAAGTATTAAAACAAAAGCTCAATTTCTTATTTCCTCTTATATCACTATCATTTATCGATTTGTGGGAGCCTTGACACTTGAAAATGAACCCCTTCCTTGTCAGCAAATACCTCCTAAACTCTATTCTTAGACCTTAATTATTTGGTGAATATAAAGGTCATACATTCCAAGTCTTATGCTTATTTGTTTGGGGCTTAAAGTGTCAAAAAAATTGTACCTTAAGCATCGAAAAGAAGGAAATTAGTCCTTGAAAAAGAAGAAGCTCAAGAAGAGGAAGAAACCCCTCCTCAAGTGCTTAAAATCCAAGGCTAAATCTACTCATATTTCTCTTGCCTCTATTAATCAAAAGTTAGACAAAGTGATGAGGATGATCAAGAGAAGGTTCAATCTTTTATATCATCTACATAGTGACTTGGCTGATTTACAAGAAAAAGTTGGAGGCACTCCTTACCACCTTTTTTATTTTAGAGTCTTGGAGAACACCCAAGATAAGGAGGAAGAACAAAAAGAAGAGGATGGTGATCAAGCTCAAAGTGGTACTTAAGTCAAAGGGATGATGATGATGAAGTGGTCGAAGATAATGAATCCTCTCTAACATTTTAAAAAATTTCATGTTTTATGCTTTTAAGTTCTTATTTTATTTAAATGTTCTATGTTTTTAATACTATGGCCTGATAAGTATGTGGTCAAACATCTTTATATGTTTGAATATGTCTATGTAATCTTGTTATTTTTTAAAAATTAATGAAAGTTCTTTTTATGTTTGTTCACTTCTACTCCCATTCATTATTGATTGCAATTATGATTGCTTATTGAAATTGTGATTGAAATTTCTAGTGGATTACAATTATGATTAAATTTTTGTGATACTTTCCTCTCCTTATTCCCTTTCTTTTTTATCTTGATAAAAGGGGAAAGACAATTGACTCCACGTGCAAAAGAATAATATTTAAAGTTGGATATATTAACTTGATTAAGGGGGAGTATAAATTAAAGGGGAGTATTATTTTCATACTTTTCAATACTTAACTTTCTATACCTTAAGTAATTTTCATCACATTGGTTCATCAACTTTAACTTCTCAATGAACTTTTAAAACCTTAAAATACTTTAAAAAAAATGCATCATTGGGTCTTTATCCTTTGTATATTCAATGTAGATTGCCAAAATCCAGAAAGGGGGAAATTAATGGATTAGGTTGGTCAAACCTAAGTCAAAACTCTCTTTTGATTTTGACAACATAAATTGAAAGGTTTTAATACCATTTTTAAATATTGATCTTATAGAAATTTTTTAAAAAAAAACTCATTAGAAGTTAAATGAAAGCTTAAAAAGCCAAGTGTAGTGTAAAAAATAACTCTAAATAGACACAATTAGTCCAATGTAGTTCGCAGTCCAGGTTGTAGTAAAGGTAGTGATCACAATCTTCAAAATCAGTTGGAGGGATCCAAATGTTCAACCAAATAAAGCCACATGCCAAAGAAGGTCGTTGTCCATTCAAAAATTGTGATGTGACTTTAGCATAGCAACCACGAATCCCAAATATCAAAGATCTTCAAAGTTCAACTTAGTTCATGGTAAGGATAACAGTTAACCCCCCCCCCCCCATTTTGCTATCGCTACTTTCAATATGGTTAAGAGGGACACAACAACTAGTTTAATGACCAAACATTAATGAAATACCACATGTAACTAGTTGTTAGACACAACTAAAAATCACAATCGCAACTTGGCAAGCAACTCGTGACTGTGACATGTTGTCTCCACTATGACTTTCATTTGATAAGCACTTAATGTTAGATTTAGCCACCAATTTTGAAGAAATAAAGATAGTTTCAATTGTAACGATTCTTTGGTTGGTGTAACCTATAAATACTCTACCAAATAAACTTTGATACAAGAGAATAACATTTACTGTAGATAAACTCTTGCAAATTGAATTCTTAACTCTCTCTCTCTCATTCATTCTTTGTATTTGAGTTGTTGAGGTATGGTGTGAGTCTTTAAACACCTTTGGGATTGGGTTTTGGAGTGATCATTCTTTATAAAAACTCTTGTATAAGTTGTGTGTGAGCCTTGTAAAATACAAAGTGTAAAGTTTAGTGTGAGCTTGTAAAACATCATTTAGAGTTGTGACATACCTAATTGGAGAATTGAGGAATGAACATAAGGTTTGTTAACATTTGAACCACTATAAATCTTTGTGTTCTTTATTCTTCTACTATTTCTCTTTTTAACTTTGCCTTGATTGCTTACCTACCAAATTTTAAAAATTTCACCTATTAAACCTCTCCTTTTTGGTACATAAGGGTAAAAAAAAAAAAAAAAACTATTGAAATCTGAAGAAAAGAAGTAAAGACTAAATGGAAAATGTACTCAAATTTATCGCCTCAAAGAACCCATCAATAAGCTATTTCTATAGCAGCCTATACTAAACTTGTATCAGTACACCTTCATACTAGGTTCATTTTGTTGGATATCCATCACTACCTAATCAATCAATGACTGGCAGAAAATAAGTACCAAAATCCAATTATGCATGTTCATCAACAATAACATCCAATGATACAAGTAACAACAATATCAATCCGATTCATTTTGAAGCTTATCAATAATCTCCAACACTATAACAATCTCCAACATTGAGGCCTCATCTTTCTCCATAAATAACTCACACACAACTAAAGCTAGTGAGGCCGAATTGGAGCCATAAAGAGGTTATGTTATTACTATATAAAGGAGATATTATTAGATACTGATTCTTTTTATTTTTGCATATGATAAAAGTTACTGTCAAGTTATATTTCATATGTAGTTATTTGTGGTCACTGCATAAGTAATAGTTTTTTTATGGTTTTGGTATAAGAATTATATTAATTTGGGTACGACAATACAATAGTAATTTTTAGGATATTATTATATACAGCTCTTTAAGAACTTATAAATCCTTTTATGGCTAATCAAATCATGTTTATCTCTTTTTTTAATCTTTTTATGCATGAATGAAGAACTATTCTTGAGATTGTAAAAAAAGAAAAAGGAATACAGTCTGAAACTCAAAAATATGATTTCATTTAATTAAATTTCATGCATTTAATTCATAAATTCCATTACATTTCACCTAAACTGCCAACATGAAACCTAACACTATGCTAATCAATAACTTGTTATGCCCACTAATTTAACATTCCAATAATAACAATTACAAGGCAAAAACAAGTTAGCATCAACATAATCCTCAAGAACATAATATCCCTCTTGTATAATTCATATTATTGTCTCACAGTTTGCAACTCGCACCTCAATTGTAATGTCTTTATTAGGATCTTCATCATCACTCTTATTGTTATAACTTATGTTCTTATTCTTCATACCATTAATCTCATCCACGAACACATTAGTCACATCTTTTTCACACTCATCCTTCTCATTGTCATGCTATTAGAAGAATTAACATCCTCTCACCTACATAAAATCTGGATGCAGATAGAAAAATGAAGAAGATGTCATTTCCAAATTTCTCACAAGAATTGATTTTGTGTTGAAAGGATGGTTTGATCCAGATAAAGAAGATAAATGAGATTTAAAAGATTGAGGGTTCTATAATTAGGAGTTTTTCCTTTTTCATCATTGGAGCTTGCCTCTTTTTATTTTTTTTCCTTCATTTGTTCTAAATTCTATATAGGCTAAACTATTAAAATGTTTTATTTCTAAATTGCGTGATGTACATGCATTGCTCACAATGCAAATATGATTCAGTTAAACAAAAAATAGAATGTATTGACTAATTTAGCCAAAAAAAATTAAATTTATCCTTAATTAGGCCCTTTAAAATAATTCAAGGGGCAATGTGATTCTTATGCCTTTTGTTAATATTACAAAAGAAGAATATAAAACCTGAATGACTAAAATGTGAAACTATCAAAAATACTAAAATTTACTTCACCTTAAATTAAAGACATGCACCACATTCTTTAACTATATAGTACTTTACCTAATCCCAAAAATGAAAGATCCATTAAGTATTAAGATGGGTCTTTTCAAATATTTATCATTTACAATAAAGTTTTATTATTTACCGTTTGTAGAATTATTAGAAATATAGAAACCAATTCAATAACTTTTTGTCACAATTTTTTTTTTAATATTAAAGGAGAAGATATTTTATATTAGTGAGATTTTGAATTATAATACTCATTTTCAAATAGTCCCACTTTTTAAAAAATAAAAAATATTTATGATTCATGAATATCAAATACAAGATTATCAATAAAATTAAAAAAAATCAAAGCTTATAATTTATCAATTTCATTGATATATATATATTATACACACGTATTTGTGTGTGTGTGTATATATATATATCGCTACAAGATCAAACCAATCCCTCCTACAAAATTCTTGTGGAAAACTTTTAAAAGGATGATAATAATCATATATAAAAAGAACCATATTTTTATAAAACAAAGAATTATAAATTTTCATTAAAGATGAAAAAGAAAGCAAATAGAAATTTGTGGTTATTGAAAAACAGATAAAAATTTAAATAAAATAATGAAATTAATATTTTAATCCTCTTTAATTCAAAATGATTATAATAAAAAAATTTTGAAAAGAAAAGGACTAAGATACCAATTCCTTTTGTAAGAAACCTACTTAAACGTCTCTACATTTATGTAGAAGAGAGTATAGAATATTTATTTCAATTCCTGTAGTAAAAAAAAAAAGAATTGTAGAAATTCTTAAAGCTGAAAAGATCGAATTAATAAATTTTTTAAATTTAACTACATTGAATTAATGTTTAAATTAAAAAGTTGAGAGTTGAAAGTCCAGTGGAGTTATATTTATCAAGAGAAATGCTGAAAGGGCCTAAAGGTGCACAGTTAAAGCCCAACCCATCAAAACAAATTAATCATTAAAACATCAACAGCTTCCTTGTTCTTGTCCCCATTCCATTTCCATGTGCTGTTAGTTCCTGCCTCTCTTTCCAGAATCTCATTTTCCTCTAAAACTGTTGGCATTTTGTGTTGTAATCAGTATTGGACGCTATGGATCTAGCTCAGGAAGAGCTCCAATTTTTAACCATGCCAGACATTTTGAGGGAATCTATTTCTATCCCCAAACGCTCTCCAAAAACATTCTACCTCATAACCCTAACCCTAATCTTCCCTCTTTCTTTTGCAATCTTAGCCCATTCTCTCTTCACTCATCCTCTCTTAACCCAACTCCAAGACCAACCATCTGTTGACCCGGACCAAACCCGCCACGAATGGACTCTCCTCTTGTTCTTCCAGTTCTGTTACCTCATCTTTCTTTTTGCCTTCTCTCTGCTTTCCACAGCTGCTGTTGTCTTCACAGTTGCCTCTCTTTACACCTCCAAACCTGTCTCTTTCTCCTCTACCATTTCTGCTATACCTAAGGTTTTCAAGCGCTTGTTTATTACTTTTTTGTGGGTGTCTCTGTTGATGTTGCTTTATAACTCTGTATTCCTTATTTTTTTGGTCATTTTGATTATTGCTATAGATACCCAGAACACCTTTTTAGTCTTTTTCTCGTTGGTGGTGATTTTCCTTCTATTCTTGGTTGTCCATGTGTATATTACTGCTCTCTGGCACTTGGCTAGTGTGGTTTCTGTGCTTGAACCTGTTTACGGGTTTGCAGCATTGAAGAAGAGCTATGAGTTGCTTAAGGGAAAGACTCGCATAGCTGCACTGCTTGTTTTTGGCTACTTAGCGATTTGCGGGGTTATTGGAGGAATTTTTGGGTCTGTGGTGGTGCATGGAGGAGGCAATTATGGGGTTTTTACAAGAATTGTTGTTGGTGGGTTTTTGGTTGGGGTTTTGGTGATTGTAAATCTGGTGGGTTTGTTGGTGCAGAGTGTTTTTTACTACGTTTGCAAGAGCTATCACCACCAGGGAATTGATAAAATAGCTTTACACGAACATCTTGGCGGGTACCTTGGAGAGTATGTGCCCTTGAAAAGCAATATTCAGATGGAGAACTTGGATGTATAGGAATAAAGAAACGGCATCATTTGTAATTTTCCGTGTATGTAATCTCTGATACAAGTATGTGAGTTTTTTTTTTTCCAATGTTGGATAATTGACTTTGACTATTTTCAATAAAAATTAGGAGAAATGCATTGTTTTATTTGTCTGCTACTGAGTTATAGGTAGTTTTCTGTTTCAAGTGTCAAAAGCATGCTGTTTGATGTTGGCATTGCATATCAGCTTATCAACATTGATGCTGTTTTTTTTTTTTTTTTTTTTTTTTATTTACAGGTGAATAGAAATTTGTGAATAAGATCTGGCTCTGATATTTAACTTTTCGGATTATGGTATTCAGTTTATTTCTCTTGGTCAATTAGAAATGGACTATATATATATTTTGTCTCTGTAATGTTGAAATTTCCTACTATATATATATATATATTTTGTCTTTGTAATGTTGAAATTTCCTTATTACTTATCTATCATTATTGTCGTTTTCTCGAAAAGTCCAGGTATTAATATAATGATGTTGATATTGAGCCTGTTCAAAGGAATCTGATGATGAAGTGAATGGCTTTGAATTTGTCATTTTGGTTTTACCAAAACTGTTTATTAGCATTGTTTTTTTTTAGTACATACATGTTTGAACTGGATGTTGGTTTCTCTCTTGAAAAATCTGTCTTTCTGCATTTTTTACATGTAGGATTATGTTGGTTCTCTGTTTTCCTTTATCTGTTTTGATGAGTCATCATTTACTAATGTTAGCTTTAGTCTGTTTTATCTTCTGGATTCCTTTCCTCTATCTTCTTCTAGGTATAAACACAACTAGCTTCATTCCCTTTTCTTGTTTTGTATTGCTTATAACAATTTTATGTTGTTTAATGGGAATGTATTTATTAACATGATGATTGCTTTCTTTCTTCATGCAAGGGAAATGGTTGTGTAAAAAATAGATTTTTTTTGTTAGCATTGTGTTACACCAAAATTGTGGTTCTATTTTGCATCCTTCCCTTTCCATATCTTTTGTTTCATACACTTAGGAGAAGTGAAAGCTAGGTGGATCTATGATGGTGTTGTGTGTTTACCTTTCTTACCTTGGGTCCCGATATCGAGCTTTATTGGTTAGAGTTGTTGCCTGCATTAGTGACTGATTAAGGATGTGATTTTTTGTCACAGATCCTTGGTTGTATAAGCATTTAGCCTAACTAAACATTCTTGCATCCTGTTTTATAGTTGTGACCGATGGGCGATAGGAGCTGCTTGTGTATCCATGAAGATCAAATATCCATATTTTGATAGCATTGCTGAATAAATGTGAAGTCCTTTTGCTGTGTCACAGTATGGGTGTTGATGCATCTAGATTTTCCCAAGTTCTTCGGTGCTTTAGAGTTTTTGGTAGTACTTTTACGTTTTATTTTATTCATTTGCATAATCTTTTTGAACATTCTTTCTACATCTGCACAAACTTTTGGATTTTTCTTTCTTTCAATTTTTTTCGCCTGGGTTCTAACATTATGGATATGAGATACAGCACTGTCAATTCTCAAGAAAAAAAGGAGCAGATGATTAAAAATAGTGGTCGTTACCTAGCGCCATGATAATTTCTAACTGACTAGACTTGTTAGTTATTATGGGTTTTCACAATGGTGTAGTGCTGAAGACTGTCTATCTCTTAATTATTTGACATTGACACATGGATAAGTGCAATAGGATGAGATTGCAGCTATAGGTGGCCCTTTAAAAGTCCTTGATGTGGAAGACTGTATCGAAACATTCCCACCAAGGGAAAATTTCAGTTCTTAAAAATCCTAGCATTCCTTTTTAGCCAAGTAAGCAAGCTCTTTTGAATTATATCATGGTGTTGTAACCTCGCACCTAGATATAATATTTTGGTCCACAAAATGTTTGCTATCAGATTGATTTCATCAAATTGTTTGATTTTCAAAGTGTCATTGCTTGTGTTAGGACTGCATAAGATTGTGTGGGTGAAGACTGAAGATAGATTTCTTGTTTTTCTTCGTATGTCGTATTCTTCATAGTATGTTATCTACGGTTAGTGGACATCAATCTCATCTTTGATACTGAATTTATATTGACATAGATGGTCTTGATGAATTCATAACACAGCTTATTTGGTATTGATTTTCACTAGAATCGGCATTAGTGTTTTCCCTGTGAAATACCATCTCCAGTTGCCTTGCTTTCTTATTGGCTCACCAGTTCTCAATGACAGTCAGAAGTGTTGAAATCCCGGACAATATCAATTTATCCCGTTGATTTTCCATGGGAAGTCTTACTTTCTGTTAATAGTGTAGTTCTTCAAGCGAAGCTGTTGTCTCTATGTTATAGTATGATCATCCAAAATGTTGTTCTTTGAGGGATTCTTATGGTAATTACAAGGGAATATATATATATATAATTTAGAGGATGTAAATAACTCTTTCGTCGGATGCGCTTGAGGGTTTGTTATGTTCTCTTCTAGGGTATGTTAATGGGTACGCAGTATTTTTTTTTCCCCCCAATATCCTTCATGTGACATCGGCATTGATGGGCACAGGGCATACTTGATATTATTCTTTTGGGGATGTGAATATAATTTAGAGGATGCGCTTGGATTTCAGGGCTTCCCCTAGGCCATCTAATTGAAATCTGTTGTGAATTGTGATTAACTCCTTATAATGCAAAGACATAACAAAATAACTATAAATCAGAGTCTCCAAAAAGACATCAAAAGAATAATATCAAGTATGCCCTGTGCACAAGAATGTCGACGTCACATGCCTTATGGGGTTTTTTTTTTTTTTTTTTTTTTTTTTAAAAGAGGATGTAAATAAATCTTATGGTGGATGTGCTCGAGGTTTTATTCTTTTAGCGTCTTTCTTTTGATGTCACAACAATGCCGATGTCACTTTGATTTTGTTCTTTTGGTTTCTTTGATTTATACTTCTTTTGTTTTTCTTTGCATTATAAGGAGCTAATCATAATCCACAGCTGATTTCAAGATTATGTGGCCTAGGTGAAGATATTCCAAAATTTTTTAGCCCTGAAATCCAAGCATATAGTGTAGGATGATATTTCCTTTGAAATAAGAGTGACATGATTCCCAGAAATACCATCAGCTTCTATAATGCACAAGCAATTTATTTTTCTTAATTGAAAAATTCAGATTTACATGAAAATAACACCTGTTTCAAAATATTTATTCTGTTTCAAATTAGATATCATTTAAAGAAGAAATTTCTGTCTCATAATACTTGATATTTTACAATTATTTATGAACATTAATTAATTTTTTAATTTTACTGTTTTTCTCTTTTATAATAATTATTTGTTGTATAGTGTACAATAATTTATGAAAATTAATTAAGGTAATATAGTATTTTATTTATGTAATAATATCTATTAAATATAATTCTTAATCTTTTACTTATGTAATAATATCTATTAAATATAATTTTTAATATATGTACAAAATCTGTAAATATTTATTATGAATTAGAGAAAATTTTAAACAGTATCTATTATGAACCAGAAGAAATATAACTTTAAATATCTCTTGAATGCTAGTTAATTATCTTGTAGATGGTATTGCAATAGCACTATTGAGGTCCATATATTCATTTCCATATTTATTTATGCTTTTGGTTATTTTTATGAATGGATAATTGGACATTAACTCTGCTTTGTGCGGATTTAGCTGTATAAAATTTTGTTTATGCTTTTAATAAATTTCATAGTCAAACGGTAATCGCGAACAGAATAAGAAATATTTCCTTCGTTGTAAAAAAATTGTTCATTATTATTATTACTATTTTAAAATGTATATATATTTATTTTCATTAATTATAATTAATCTTCTTAATTTATTCTCGTCAATTATTAAATTAATAAAGTATATTTATTTTTTATTAATAATTAAGAGTATAAATAAAAACATGTATTATAAATTGTGAATTGAAAAAGCATTAAATATATTCTAGGACAGAGGCAATAAGAAATTCTTTTTTTCTTAAAAAAAAAGGAGGCAAAATTAATACCCTTTCCTTTTATAAATCCTTGACTGTCCGATGTGATAACTTGCTTTCAAGACCAATTA
This sequence comes from Omphalea diandra, assembly GCA_949677035.1. Classification (NCBI taxonomy): domain Eukaryota; kingdom Viridiplantae; phylum Streptophyta; class Magnoliopsida; order Malpighiales; family Euphorbiaceae; genus Omphalea; species Omphalea diandra. The sequence goes on along the minus strand of CATIWR010577996.1, from coordinate 63,720 downwards.
ATGAAGAATGATGGAATCACTTCCTTCAAACCCATATTTATATTCATTCTCATATGCTTTTATTTTGTGTTCATTTTGTGAGTCTTATAAATTAGATCCATAAATAATAACGAAAAAACAAAGATTAAATGTTTTATATTTCCCTCATTGAAAACTGTGAAATCTCTTCTATTGCATGCATGATTATTTTTAAGTTCAGTTGATATTTGTTTATTCCTTCAAACTCATATTTATATTTATTTTATTTCTTTGTTTTTCTCAGACTAAGCAGCTTAACAAACCATAAATCTTAAGAGAACGTGTATTAAATTTATATTGGTGAGAGCTCATATGTCGACTTACAGTAGGTAAAGCCCTTTTATTATAGCTGAAGAATAGACGAGATAAATAAGACAAACCGTGGGCAACAATCTCGAATCACACGGTACTAAAGAAAGCTTTGAAACAAAAAGGAGCTCGAATAAGACATTAGCATAGCAAATCCCAATACAAGCCCAAGAGCTCTTGACATCATTGTTTGAATATTAATTATCAGACTTCATGGAATGCAAAAAACTCTAGTTTAACAATGAATAAACAACAGTAGCAAAAAACAATGAACCAATGAAAGAAATCTTATAAAGAGAAGGATGGAATTGCTATTAAAATTAATAGGGGTTAATCACCAACATGAAACTCAACTAAAGTAATAATTATCCAAAGATTGGAGCAAAGGGTAATGAAAATATAAAGCAAAAATAGTAGCATAAATATAAACTAAATACAAATTTAGGGATGCAAGGTATTGTTATATTTTATTTGAGAGGTTGAAGATCTTTTTTTCTTCTTCAATTCGGATGTATTTGTACTTATAGAAAAAATGAGAATTTCGGATTAAAGGCCCATTTTGCCCTTAAATTATTTAGACAGGTCCAATTGAGTCCAAAATTAACTTTACATCTTTTTAACTCCAAAATCTTGAAAAATAGCTCTAATAAACCCTTTTATATTGGCAAAGTAAAAAGTGAATAACAAGCGATTAAAACTATATAAAAAAATAATTTTCTGAAAGAACAAAAATATAATGATTTATCACTTTTCTTTTCTAAAATCCTTAGACATACCAATCTTAAATATATCACCATCTTTTTTCTAAATCATGTTGTATGCAACAAACTTATATTCAGATTTTATAAAAATTATTGTAAAGAATCACTAGAAAATGCTCTCAAAATGGTTTAAAAAAAAAAGCTTAAGAAATTAATTGATATCCATAAATTTTTTAACAAAAAGATGACTAGAAAGAAAACTCTAAAAATAGAAAAAAAAAAATATAATCATCACCTTTAAGTATAACAATACAACAACAAAATACTGTGAAAAATCACCAAAAATTGTCTCTACAAGAAAACTTTAAACCTTAGTTCTACATGCTTCAACACTCAATTACTTAATATAAACATCTACAACTCACCAAAAAAAAAAGCATAGAAATCTTTATTAGAAAAAAAAAATCAAGAATTTCCCCTTCTTCCCTTATAAATTCAAATAAATAAATAGATAAAAATTCAAATTAGAACACAGCCAAATAATCAAACACATCCACTATTAGAGATCTATCAAGAGAGAGAATTGCAGATATCTTTACTACATGTTTCTTTCTTATCTTCTTAATCCTTCCCATTAAAAGAGAGAATTGCAGCTCTAGATTGAAATCTAAAGCAAGTGATGCCAACTAAAGTTCTAATGGATGCAAGAAAAGCAATTGAAATTTTGGATTTGATGGTGCAAGGCATGAATTTTTTGATTGAGATAATCAAAATGGAATAACAAGCACAACCAGTATAAACTTAGGTCACAAATAGAGCTTTGATGGTGTAGCAGTGTAAGAGGGAAAGAAGAATATCTAGAGAGGGAGTTGTGAAAGAGGGAGAAAGAAACAGATAAAAGGAGAGAGACATGCTAGTGGTTGACAAATATAGGGTTTTCATGTGGTATGGGTGATGATGGAGCAAAATAAAAAGGACATGAGTTTTATATTTTTAATTAGATAATGATTTATTCTTTGTTTTATTAGAAAAAAAAATATCTTTTAGTTTCTTTTTTGATTTAAAATATTTTAATTTCAATATTTCATTTTCCTGTGCAGAGAGTGTGATACATGTATGATAAAAATGTCAAATTAGACATAATTAGACTGATTTTTCAATAAATTGGAGTTAAGAGACTCTAAAGTTAATTTTAGATCTAATTAAACCCGATGTAATATTTAAAGGCCTAAATTGGCCTTTAGTCCATTTTTTTCTTATGAGGTTAATACATGGCCAAAAGGACATTTTAGAATAAGTACCTTAACTTTGCCAAGTCCTAATTGTAATGATATCAATCCTTTAGTACACCATTTTTAGTGTCAACACTCACTTTCCTTTTCATAGAGATTGACCTCGATCAACTGCTCTCATATTTCTTTCCAACAAACTTCCTTATTCACATCCATCTGTTGCACCTCTAAAGGCATGACCTTAAAGGATATGGTGCTACAAGGTACTCTCAACTTGATTGTCTTGTATCATCTATTGGCTCATCTATTGCAAGACATATACAAAAAAAAAATAAAAAAATTATGGCTTAAACAATGCCCTCCAATCTCTAATGGATATGTGATGATTTTTTAGAGGATATGACCCCTGATTTTGCTCACTTTTAAATTTTAAATTTTAGAAACAAAAAGTTACTTCATTTCTCATGCCAAAAGGATATTTTAGAATAAAATAGCTGAACTTTACCAAGTACTAATTGTAATGATATCAGCCCTCTAGTTCACCATTTTTAGTATCAACACTCACTTTCCTTCTCATAGAGATTGACCTCGATCAACTACTTTCATATTTCTTTCCAACAAACTTCCTTGTTCATATCCATTCATTGCACCTCCAAAGGCATGGCCTTAAAGGATACGGCGTTGCAAGGTACTCTCAACTTGAATGTCTTGTGTTGTTTATCGGCTTATCTATTGCATGACATATATATATATATATATAAAATGGTGTAAACAATGCCCTCCAATCTCTGATGAATATGTGATGATTTGTTAGAGGATTTGACCCCTGATTTTGCTCACTTTTAAATTTTAAATTTTGGAAACAAAAAGTTACTTCATTTCTGGCGCCCTCTTATTTTTTTTGGCGACTTAATGGCTCATCAACTCTTAAGCTCAATTGCCCATTTTAACTCATTGTCTTCTTATTTGAATGTTTTTCTCACCTTTCCATCAATCCATATCTCTTTTTAAGTTGCCCTTCCATTGCTTATAAATTTGGGCAATTATTGCTCTTCTAATAATTTTATGTTTAACCCTCTCTTATGCTTCTCTGCATTTTCTATCTAATCTCTCTTTAGCTTATGTGACACCGAAACCCTTAAAAAAAACCCCCCAAACTGCACCTCTAATGGCCATCATATTAGCATTTTTTTGGCCAACTAAACTTTGTAAATTTTATAGGTTTCTTGGATATAATGAAGAATGATAATTTATAAGGCCATGTTAAATTGATGAAGGAACTCCAATTAACCTCAAGAACATAATTCCCTTTGTGGAAAGCCAACCTAGTTTATGACTAAAGGCAACACCAACTCACCTCTGAAGAATCTCTTAACTGTTGGGATCATTTTTCTAAAATGCATTGATCATAATGCTTGGGTGGTCACTTTGAAGAACAATATCATACAATTTGGCAAAATATAGGTCTAGACCATGCCCTTCAACCCTTAGGATCTTGATGAAAGTTCTTATATGTCCCACCATGAATTCTTGGTCACAATCGACCAACTATGTCATCTTTCCTTATAGCACGATGATAGTGACTCTTTATGATCTCTCTGCTATTATGGGCCTTTGACCCTTTAAAGAGAAGACTAATTCACTCACTATCTCAAAAGATTTGTTTGACAACATGGACACCTATTCAACCTTCAATTCTTAAGTAAAATGGTACTTTTTGGACCATAAGGATTCCTTTCCAATGAATGAGAAGAGCAATTTTTTTTAATGCACTTTTTGTATAAGTACTTGATTCAAGGTTATTCCCCCAAGACGAGGTTGTCTCTTTATGGTTGAGATTTGGTTTGGTTTGAAGGTTAGGTTTAATTTGGGCTTGGTTTAAGGTTTCTACTTAGCAAGCTTATTTATTTTCTTTTTCTTTTTGTGCCTTAATTTTTGCCAAAGCCTCTCTCTCAAATTTTTAACTTAATGGGCTTGTTTATTTTTCTTTTTCGCTCTCTCATAAGAAGTACTTCTTTAACCTATTCACGTTTACTAGCTTAGAGAATTCATTCCCATCCCTATTCAATAACTTCACAACACTTCTTGAATATATTTGCTTGATCACATAAGGACCTTAGCATTTTAGCTTGAATTTTCCCCTGGAATCCTGAGTTTATAGTCGCATTGCCTTTGATACTAAGTTACCAACCTTTATTGTGCTCATCTTGACCCTTTTGTTGTAGGTGTGTGCCATTTTTGCCTGGTATAACTGCATATAGTAAAGGGCTTTCAACATCTTCTCATCCAACATAACCATTTGATCATAGTGATTTTTGACCCATTGTTACTCAAGGCTTTTCTTCTCGACCAACATCCAAAGATATTTCATTTATATCTCTACCAATAACACTACCTCCATTTCATACACTAAAGAGAAAGGCATATCCTTATCAATGTTCTGGCAATAGTTCGATGTCCCTATAATGTAAAAGGTAGCTTTTTCGACCAATTCTTATAGGTTCGTACCATCTAAGCTAGGATGTTATTCACATTCTTATTTGTTGCCTCAACTACATATTTGATTATGACTTATAAGGTTATAAGGTAAGGATTTATGGTGAATCACCCCATACTTCTCTAAGATTGTTTTGACCTTAACCTAAAAATGTATATTATTATCCATTGCAATGTGATGGGGCACACTATAATGATAAATAAGGTTATTCTTTATTAATTAGACCATTTACTTTGCCCCTAACTTTTTAGAGGATTCAACTTCCACCTACTTTAAAAAGTGGTCAATTGCTACTATAATATACTTATGTCCCCTTGCAAAAGCTAGTTTGACTTCTCCATAGTAATGCCCCATGGTACAAATAGCCAAGGAAAAGTTAAGTTTTGTAATTTTACTAGTGGTAGGTAGTTTGGGCTCCCATGAACTTGGCATTTGTGATAACTTCTCGCAATTCTGATGCAATCTTGCTCCATAGTTGTCTAGTAATATCCCATCCTCAAGATCTTTTTAGCTAAAGCCATTCCATTCATGTAGGGACCATACACTCCTGCGTGTACTTCTTTCATTGCTCTTACTTTTTTTTTTTTCTAACAACCACCTCAAATGAACCCCATTTGGCATTCGCCTGTACACCAAACTATCATAAACCATGAATTGTGATTCCAATCTTCAGATGACATCCTTATTTTTCTTCCCTGCCCCCTTAGGTTACAGACCACTCTCCAAATATCTTTATACATTGTAGTACCATGGCTGATTCTTTACTATCATTTACATTACCCTTCTTTAACCATAGCATGGTGTTCTAGTTTTGAGTGTGAATGAAGGATTCATTGGCATTCTTTCAACTCCATCCCAAATGGAATCAAGGTAGGCAAGACATCTGCCATCACATTCTCTGTTCGAAGGAGGTGATGAAACATGATCCTCTCAAAATTCTAGCTCAACATTTTCAGGTACTCCAAGTACGACCTTAGTCGCTCTTTCTTTAGCACCCATTCATCCATCACCTGAGAAATTACTAGTAAATAATCTCTGAATACCTTTGTTGTCCTCACACTTATTTGAATTAGTGATTCTAACCCAAATGCATATGTTTCATACCCTATCATGTTATTAGTTACCCTAAAGTTTAGCTTCTTTGCTATAGAAAATAATTCTCCTCTAGGTGAAATGAAAAGTACTCCTACACTGCATATTTCTTGTTTACTACCCCATTAAAATACATCCTTCATCCTTAGGGTTTTGTCGCTCCTAAACCTTCATTAAGAAACTAGGGAAATTTAGACTTTTCTTCTATAAGTAGTTGTTGTGCTAAGTACTCTACAGCTCCCTAACCTTTTATCACCTTCTTCGTTATATATTTGATATCAAATTTTGTTAGAAGTATTAGCCATTTTCCTAACTTTTCAATTAGAGATAGGGCTTCATATAAGTACTTGACCAAATTAAGCTTTGAGATAACCTTTACTAAATAGAATTGAAAATAATGTCGTAACTTCATTGTAGCCTATACCATTATCACACATGTTTTCTCGATTTGGTTTTACTTTTATTCATGAGAGAGAAACTTCTTGTTGAGGTAGTACACTATGTGATCATTCCCTTCACCATCTTCTTATGCTGACATTGCCCTCATAAGTCTCTCTTTTATTTTTAAGTACAAGATCAGTAGTTTGCCTAACTTTAGCAGTCTTAGTATTGGCGAATTAGACAAACACTTTTTTATCTTCTTGAAGGCCTTCTAGCATTGCTCATTCCATACTATCGGTCAGTCTTTCCTCAACAACTTAAAGATTGGTTCATAGATGGGAGCAAGTCTAGCTATAAACCTGCTGATATATTAGAGGCATCCTATAAACCTTCAAACCTCCTTTTCTAGCTTTGGTGTAAAGATATCTTGAATGGATTTCATTTTATCTAAGTACACTTTAATTCGCTTCTCACTTAATATAAGTTATAATAACTTACCTGAGGTAACCCCAAATACACACTTCTTCGAGTTAAGCTTGAGGTTATATTAATTCACTCCTCATAGGAACTTTTCCAAGGATTCAAAGTGTCCTTCTAGAGTTTTTGATTTCACCATCATATCATTAACATATACCTCCACTTTTTTATGAATAAGATCATAAAATAGTGTAGTGGCCATCCATTAGTAGGTTGCTATAATGTTCTTAACCCAAATGACATTACTAGGTAATAATAGGTACCCTATTTAGTGATAAAGGCAATTTTCACCTTATTTGTAATGGCCTTGAGGATCTAATTATAACTAGAGAATCTATCAATGAATGAATACATGACATAAGTTATAACATTGTTCACCAAGATGTTAATGAGGCAATGGAAAATCATCTTTAGGGCATGCCTTATTTAGGTCCTAGTAATCTACACACATCCCAACTCACCCATCCTTCTTAGGCATTAGCATTATATTGGCCAATCATTATAGGTAATCAATCGCCTTTAGGAATTTGGCCTTTAACTATTTTGTCACTTCCTCCACTAATTGAGCCCATTATAGTTTCATTCGTCTAAGCTTCTACTTTATTAGTCTAATGTGCTGATAGGTTAGAATTTTGTGTTCAACTATTCGTCAATTAACCATTGGCATATCCTTATAGGTCCATGCAAAAACCTTTGATACTTCCTTATATGCATAAAATTAATATTAAATATGCTCATAAAATGATGCATATCATGCATAGTTCCATCCTAAAAGCATCACACAATTAAGCAAACTTGTCATTCATTACCTTAAACTTTAAAATAATTACATAATTATCCTTGAATAGGCTAGAGATAAGAACATCAAAAACATCAAGGATGAAGGACTCCTCAAGAGGTGCAACTGGGGTCTTTTTAGCGTCAACCTTTTCTTGGTTCTACTATTCTTTACCCACCTTTCATTAACCATTTTAGAGGTAGTCTTTGAGCCATCATTCACTGGCTCAGAATTAGCTTCACCCTTATTTCTAGTATTAGCCATGGCTTTCACAACCTTTTCAAATTCTTGTTTCATTTATTTTGTTCTTAACTCAATTTTCAAAAAGCTTTCCCATAGCGCCATTCCATCTAACTCATCCTATTCAATCATTGATGATTGTCCTTGTGCCTCTTCACTTTCCACATTCTTGATAGAGTTAATTATCATGCTTTGAATGTTTACCAAGTTTATTCTTATAAAGTTCCCTTCAACATAACTATGTGATCAACTTTATCTCTTTTTCAAGTATTCATTAGGTACATCTAGCTCAACCTATTTAACTTGTTTCTTCTTAGGCAATTCACTTGTTTCTCAAAATTGTTACTCTAATAGATACTATTGGCACTCTTCTTTAGAAATTTTCCACTTATCATTCTATGGCTAACTTGTTTATGGACCATATAAATCTATAAATGGGCCATTTTTTACTTTGCTTGGCCTTCACAACTTCTTTACCCTTTTTCTTTTTCTTATTTTTCTTTTTATTATCCTCCTCTTTAGATGAATCTTGGTAATTCCTATACCTGACTTCTACATCCCTAAGTTGTGTTTGAAAGCATGCCTTCTCTAAATCATCTAATGGTTCAGTTTTTGGCTAGTTCCCACTTATTTCTATGACTGTCTTTACCTCTATCTCTCCAACTATCTTATTTTCTTTTATAAAAAAGTCTAACAATAGCCCTTAGAGATCCCTTAACATCATTTTTCCTTGATCTCTATGGTAGCCAAACCCTTTTCTAGTAGTCTATGTGGGGATGTGTGGGAATTCTAATAATTCCCATATAATTATTTCCCGATCCTTACCCTATGAGGAAATTCATATTTTTCATGATGCCTGCCACCTTTGGATCTACCTAATTATCTGTAACCACAACCATTTGAATCCTTTAAGCTGAGGAATAACTATGATTAATGTGAACACTACCTCTCCCACTTTAGCATAGATGGCAACAATCTCCCCTTTGTAAAAGATCTTAACCTTTTGGTGCATGATAAAGGGCACTGGTACCACAACCTCCTTGATAACAATGATAAAAAGATGGGTATATCCAACATAGTGAACTCCTAAACTTTGACAATAAATTCAAAAGGCAAATGCTAATTTTGAACCCATCATCTATCATGACATAAGAAGTCTGTCTTCCTTTTACTTAAACTCTAATGAATAAAGCCAAATTATGATCATTTCCCTTAGGAGGCAAATCTTCATTGAAAAAAGTTATCTTTCCTTATTGGTTTCCATGACCACTGTATTCATAGGAGATGCTTTCTTAGAGATAACTAGACTAGGCTGCACCTCAACCATAGCCTTAATATGCTCTTTGGATGTGATCAATAACTCCCACATATTGATCTGAGTAGGTATCTTCTTTAGTTCTCTCAAGATGGGATTCTCATCATTCTTCTCCTTTATTTGTGCTCTCTCTACATCCTTTTCCACCTTAAGCTCCTTAGAAGCCTCTTAATTGGGATAATATTTCCCATTTCTTATGACATGGCTAACCTGTTTCTTTTCTTTTTCTTTATCACTCTCTCATATGTTGATAATCTTCTTCCTTTTAATCTCTTCCATCTATTCATCCAAACTTTCCCACGAATTGATAGTGCAAATAATAATGACAACGTCCATTAATTACACTTCCTTAAAAGTACCCATAATGACCTCTTTGGGAACCCCAAAATCAATCATAAACATCTCTTGATTCAATGGTGGGACATTACAATAGTTAGGAAGCAAATTTCCTTTAATACTTAGCCTTCCAAAATTAGGAGGACTATCTCCTTCAAGTCAAAGAGATCCTGGATTTCATGCCTCAACTTGTAATAGTCATCAGTTCAATGGCCTGACCGTTGTTGGTAAGCTAATAAACATTGGCATCATATTCTCATGGTAAAGGATTTAAAGGTGGCCTAGGCACTAATGGCTTTAGCACTCCCTTCTTCTGTTGCTTCTTAAATGCCTTTGACATAGACATTCCTAAAGCTGTAAATTGCCTTATAGGTCATATTTCATTTACATCCACTATCTTATTTCCCTCTCCTTAAGCTTAGGGTGGAACATTTCTCCTCCTAACATGTTATGTCTCCAACATAGCTATAAGCTGACTTCCTTAAGATCCTCAAAGCTATAAATGAACACTTCTTTAATTCTAGCGCTAATATTAGGTAAAGCTCTCCTAACAACCATTCTAACATGTTCCCTTTTTATTGGTTAAGTGGTCGCCTCTAAAACCATCTTTTTAAGTAGTCATTAAAACTTTCTCTAGTTTTTTTTTTTTTATCTTAATGACTCTAAATCTTGCAGAGTTACTTTTAGATCTAAATATCATGCACAATCTTTCCAATCTTTCCTTATCGCCTTTGGTTGGTTGAAGTACCATGTCTTTGCATATCCTTATAGTAATAATTCAAAAAGTTTCAGCATTGTATCCATTGGGACCATAAATGTCTTCATAACAAGTACATACGAATGGATATAGTTTGTTGCATTTTGAATCTTAATGAACTTAGGGAGTTTGAGAATATAAAAATTAATGAGAAACTTCTCGGGCTTGCAGGCTAGCAATTCCTTTATGTTGATCCTATGTTCTATACCTATAGTACCCAAAGTCTTTGGAATTTTCTCTAGTTGCTTGGTAAACCTGTCAAACTAAGCATTCTCCTTCTCACTTTCTACATTCTTGTCAAAGGCTAGTTTCATGGTTTTCCTTCGTTTTAAAAAAATCATCAGCAATAATCATATAAGGGGGTGTCTTTATTAGTGCTTTCCTTTTATCAGTTATAGCAGTAGAGGCCTTTCCTTTCTTTAAAATCTCATTAAGGTGATTGTTCACCTCTTTAATGACCTTTTCTCCATCATTTGGCTGAAGCCAACCTTTATCTTTTCTATCACTTTTAGTGGTATTATCAGTTTCATAAGTAACTCCAATCTCTGAATCATGCTAGGTGTTTTGCATTTCTTAGCTAGCCTATTTCCTCTTCTATGAAGCTATGATGTCTGCAAAGTAAAAGTTACTAGTATGATGCATGAATGAGTAATAATGCATGCACACATAAACAACACACATTTTTCATAAAAGATCATTTCAACGTTATACTCACACATGAGGTTTAATGACTCTTTCATAGGTGTGATCTTATTCTTCTATCAATATGGGATAGAGAACATGTATAGTCCCTTTTACCAAGTATGATATAAGTTCTAAAAGATCATTGTACAGAAGTCCCAAAAGATCATTGTACATATAGACTAAAGAATCAATAAAAAAAAGTGCTAACATTTACAAAAAGAATTTTTTTTATATTGATAATAAAAATGTATATATAGAAAAAAATCTCTTTTATGATGAAGAGAAAGGATGTACAAAAGTACTTGTATAGAAGCATTTACATAAAAAAATATATATATTTACATAGCTTAGGAACAGTGAATACACAAGCATTCACATAGGAATTTTGAACATTTACATTAAGGGGAAAAAGATTACATTGCATATTTATGTAGGGAATACTTAGCCATTATTGTTAGGGACTTTAATCCTCCTTTGGAAATAGTGCAGCTAGGTGAGGTAGCATATTCTAAGGTACTATAGGCTCCTACATGCGTCTAAGCGTTAGAGAGATTGTTGCAATTGATGGATCCCATAAGCTTGGGGGATGATTCTAGCATACCCCCCTTATTTAATACTTGAAGGTACCTAGCTCGTGGGTGATGAACTCTCCTCACCATCTCTTAAGCCCAGAGGGAGCTTAAGTATCAAGTTTAGAGAATTCATAGATTTCTCTAAAGGGTAGTCCTAACACATATAGAATGAATACTAAATGAATGTAATAAACTATTAATAGTAAGGTTAATATTGTAAAAATGAAACAAAGATTATGTGTGATGTCTATTTTGAGTCTTAATGAAGTAACCATTGTAAGCGCTTTGATTTCACAATTGTGTTCAAATAGGCGAAATCTTATTTATGACTCCTAACCTTTTATTGGTCATCCGAGAGTTGAGAAGACAAGGGTCATACATTGGTACAACCCCAAGTTGTGGCATGAGTTTAGGATCATCAGGGAATCTTTTAGCAAGGCCTTATAAGTTTCAAAGTCCTTATTGATAATTGAATGGTTAATAGGGGAACAAGGGGGGAAATACATTGGTATCACCCCTAATTGAAATGGAGTCACCAACCAACTTTGGTCAAGGAAAAATTTTGGATGAAAATGGATTTTGAATCTAATAAGTCAATTAGAAGGCCCAATTCATCTTCACCCCATCAAAGATCGAATTCAAAAATTGGGTATAACATGGGAAAAGGTTAGGTACCCCCCAAATTGCTCGAATTTGGAAATTTGGCCTTTAGGCATCTTTGGTTCACAGTCATAATTTTAGCCATATTATTAATTAGTCCATTTTAATGGTCCTAAAGCATTCATCTAGCGCATCTAAAGTCAATCATTATACTAATACATTACCAACATTCATCATGGGAAGGAGGGGTACAAACATGGTCTCAAATAGGGGTTAGCACACATTAACAATAGTATAAATATATAACATGTGAGGATAATGCATCTCAACCTATCAAAAGAAAGCACATGTTATACTGGGCCATTACCAAAATGAAGAGCTAAATTACCCTAAGATCTAATGGTGCCATCACCTATGATAAATTACCTTCCATCACATTTGTGGTTTACAAACATAACCAACTCTAAGTTAAAGGACCAGTTAAAAGACCTAGGCATGCATCTATAATAAACTAAGAAATATAATGAATCAAACATAAAAAACATATAATAAATATGACAAAGATTACATCAAATAGAAAATGCATGGAGATCATGGAGTGCATATGGTGGATAAAAGGAGAGGCTTTGGGGAAGGTTTAAGTTATTAACTTAGAGTCTTAGGATCATTGAATCCTCATATAATAGGTCTCTAAAGAAGCCACTCATGTCATAGGCATCCTAAAATACCTTTAGCTACTAGGTAGGAGCTAATATATCAAGGAGATGAAGAAACATTTAAGAAAACACACTTAAGGCCATCAATATACATGAATTGAATAACATAAATAGAAAGAGATGAAATGAAGGGTCCTAGGCAGAAAGCCCTCTTCTCTTTTGACATAAGATCACCAAGATGAAGTGGGCAAAATGTGCAACCTAGCAAGCTTATCACTCTCTCTTTCTAGTGATGTAAATAGAGATGTATAAAGGTAATAAATCAACACATAAAAATATCAGAAGTATCATGGAATCAAAGGGTCATAAGGGGTGGAAACTCCTCTACCTATCATGCTCCTAATGGCATTTAAACAAAGCATAAGAGAAGGGTAAAGAAGAATCGTGATGTAAAGTATTAGATTCATTAAAAACCCCATTTCTTGATCATTACTTCTTTTATTAAGAGAGAATAAATCATGAAGCTTAAGACCTATCCATCTCTATTGTTTGAGCTCATAAGAAAGCCCTAATAAATTTTAAAACCTAAAGATTAAAATAAGAGAAAAAAAGAAGATGAAATCTACTAGTTATAATCAAAGGTGGGTTGTATAGACCAACTAGTGGTTTGTACAACCAAGCCATTAAAAAGTTTATGAATACCTATGACAATGGAGTTTAAAAAATATAAGAAGGAAATAGGAAGAAAAAGGAGACAAAGAACAGGGATAGGGGTCTTGCATGACCTTTTTATTTGCCTTACCCTCAAAGGCACAATGATAGGTGAAACATCCTCTAAATACTAGGGAACAATGCAAAGTCAAGTCACAAAAGTTTAATATCTACCTTGGTTCTTTGATATTGGTATTAAGGGTTCAATTTTCTATGTGTTAGGAGTGTTTTGATAGTGGTGAGAATGTATTTTAGCATAATAACACTAGGATTCATCAAGGCTCTCCTTCACCCTCAATGGGAGAGGAATTTATAGAGGTAAGGAGGGTGCACTTAAGCCAAATGGCTCAAGTTGCTTTCAATCCTTAGCCTCCAGTATATAGGATCAAAAAATCTTTTAGGAAATTAGGGTTTCAAGTTGTCCATATAGCCAAGGGGTTTATTATACAAACTTGTGGTTGGTTGTATAACTAATTAAGAGTTAAAGATAAACCATTCCAAAAGCTTTTTTCTGTTAAGGTTTGAGGCATGTTTGTACATCTAAGTGATTTGTTGTATGACCCACTGAGTTGGTTGTACAACCAATTAAATGCTTCTTTCAAGGCTCAAGGTTTGGTTTGGTTAGAAGGTTTGGTTCAATTCAAGTTCCTTATAAGCTTTATTCCTTCTTTTTGTAATGATTCCCCACATTCTTTAGGGATAATTCTACTTGTTTCTCATCATTGGGCTTGCATCCTAAGACCTGAAATCCAACGCTCATAAATTGTTTTCCTTTTACCTCTTCTCTAGTAAACAATGCCATATTATGATCTCATCTCTTGAGAGGCAAATCCTTAAAGTTAAATGATCTTCCACTTATGTGAATTTCTTACTAAAGTGACTGCCTCTATTGGGGATGTTTTCCCATAAATAGACAAACTAGACATTGCTTTTACCATAACCTTCTAAGCTCTTTGGAAGTAATTAGTAATCCCACATACTAACTTGGGTGAGTATTCTCTTTAATTATTTCAAGATCATGCTCTCATCTTTTTTCTCCTTTACCTCACGTAGTTCTACTTCCTTTTCCTCTCTAGGCTCCTTACTTGCTTCTCTATCTAGGTAATGTCTCCAACTCCATGCAACATGGTTGACTTGTGCCTCCATTTTCTCTTCATCACTATCCTCCTAATGTTTATCTTTTTCTTCTTGAACTCCTTTGTTTCTTATTATATACCTCCTATTTTATATACCCAAAGGTACTTGGCTTATAAGTGATAAACTTTATGCATAATCGTTTAAGCTTGAATGAAGCTTAAGTCTCTGTGAGGGCTATAATAATTTTTAGGATTACGCTCAAACTAAGGGAATCTTGCTTGTGACTCTTACTTTTTATCAATCATTAGGCAATCGAAAGGACAAGGAGCATACATTAGTAATAACCCCTAATCATGATATGTGATTTGAATTATCGGGGGATCCTTGAGGCCTCAAGATAAAGGCCTCTCTTTCCAAGGTTATGGCCAATAAAGGACCAAGGTGGGACAATACTATGGTACTATCCCTATGTAAGTGTGGAGTCAACAATTGACTTTGGTCGAGACAAAAATTTGGGCAAGGACAAATTCTGAACCTATCTAAGTCATTTAGAAGGCCCAATTTGTCTTTATCCAATTAGAGATTAGGTTAATAAATTAGGTAAACTTAAAGAAGAGGTTAGCCTCCCCAATTGCCCGAATTTAGAGTTCTAGCCTTTTGACATCTTTGATTTACATTTTACTATTTTAACCTTATTATTAGTTAGTTCGATTATCGGTCCTAAACATGTTTGTAGTGCCCCTCAATTCAACATGTTATTAAGGAATTATAACCATTTTGAAGGGGAAATGGGATGCATTTGCTAGCTAATAGAGAAGTCATGCATAACAAATAATCATAATAATGCATAATGGGATTGCCATACGTATACAACCACCAACACAAAAAGACCTAAGTTAGTTATCATCAAGAAATCAAAATCCCAAGTAAACACATAAGGAAGTGCATCATGGCAAAGAATCTCACCAAAACTCCTCCAAGTCAAGGGAACCTAATCAAGCTCTAAGTCCTAAATCAATATAATCCCAACATTACATGAATCATAGAATGGCAATAATAACAAATAAAATACAAACACATGAGTCATAGAGAATAATCATGATATGCAAATATACTTTGGAGGATGTTAAAGGCCTTGGGAAAAGTATTGACAAATGAGATCCTAAGGTTATTGAACCTTTCTTCATAATGCTCTTAAGGAGCTAAATATCCATAAACACACTATTAACCATTTTAAAGGATAGGACGTTGACATAACCAAAAGGAACCATCATAAGGCCAATAATATATACAAGATACTAAGCATGAGGTATAACATAATATGGATCGTCAAGAGTTAATCTCTCTCCCCAACTCCAATCAATACAACAAGCTAAAGACTTGTAAATATAATGAATTAGCTATGGTGATCAGAGCATGATCATAATGAAAAATACTAACTAAAGTCACATGGCTCTTAAAGTCATAGGGGTGATAAATCACTTTTTTTGGTCATGGCCAAAGTAGTGTCAAAACAAAAGGCATAACACATAAGAGTGGAGAAGACATGAAGAAGAAGAAGTTTAAAACATAAAAACCATAAAAGACATCCCAAAACTGATAATTAATCTATTATTTGAATGAGCATGGGTCCTAGGTCATAAAACCTACACCAATTCTATTAAAAGAATTCTCAAGACACCCATAAGAAACCCTAAAGAAGAAATAATCCAAATGAAGAAGAAAGAGAAATTTACAATCCATCCTCAGTCAAAGAGAAATCTAAGCCTTAGATCTTTAAATAGGTAAGTTAGGGTCTAGTTTTTTTTTTTAAATGTATTTAAATGGTTTGAATAGAGATTTCAGTAGAGTAATTTTAAGCCTCTCCCTCTTTCTCTAAAATAAAGGCATTTATAGAGGGAAAAGGGTGCATCGGAGCTAGAATAGTTTTGGTTGCATTCCATTCTCTACCCATAATAAGATAAGAGCCAAGATCTTTCTAGAATTAGGGATTTAAAGGTTTCAAAGTGGTTTATATAACTAAAAGGTTAGCTACACAACCTACGATGTTGGTTATACAACCCAATGCTTAATAAAGTCCAAGGTTCTAAAACCTTCTATTGATTAAGGTTTCAATCTTAATTGTACAAATATGTACATTCACTTTACAACCATTTAAAAGATGGCAGGAAGATTATTAACTTAGGCTTTATTGATCTTTGTTAGGCTTTGTGTTTGGTTTGGGCTTGATCCTAAGTTTTCTTAAGCTTTCATATTTTCCTTTGCAACTTTCCTCTTACATGTTTAGGAGATAAATATAATAGTTTTCATCATTAGGCTTGCATCCTAGGGCCCAAAATCTGTTAATCACAGTTTTAAATTTAGAGAACCTATCATTTTAGATATAGGGTCGACCTAGTGTATACGTTGTGTGTATTTCTGCTAAATACAATGGATAATTAATTAATAAGGATAAAATTATAAAATTGAATTAGAGATTATTATTGTATGAAGTCAATTCCATTTGTCCATAATGGAGTAACCACTATGAGTGTCGTAGGCTTTCACTCAAATGAGTGGAATCTTACTTGTGACTCCTAACCTTTTATTGATCATTAGAGGGATTGTGATAATGTGTGGTCATACTTTAATATAACATAAGTAACAGTGCACGTGAGGAATAATAAGAGATCCATGGATAGGCCTCTCAATTGATAAAGGCCTATCGTGAGGAATTGATTGGCCAATAGGGGACTTGGAGGGTAGTAATTTAGTAGTACCTTGGATATTTGATTAGAGTCAATGTTAAAATTTGATCAAGATAAACATTTTGACGAGGATGCATTCTAGTCTAAATAGGTCAACTAAAAGGGCCAACCCATCTTCACCTCATGAAAGATCAAGTTTAAGAATTAGGTACAATTTAGGGAAGAGGTTAAACACTTCTAACTCAGACTTTAAGATCCATCCTTCAAGAACCAATGGTTTACATTTACAAGTTTTGTCCTCATTAATTATTTAGTCCATATTAGAATGATCTTAATCATACATTTAACATCCTTTCATACAACCATATCAAACATAATACATACACATATTCATCATAAGGATGGGGAAATACATGAACAAATGGGGTGCTTCTTGTAATTAATTAAAAACATTAACCATCATAACCTATAAAAGAAGGCAATAGGAATTGTAAGAAAGAAGTCTTTATATGTAATCATGGTTACTTAATATGAAAGATTATTACCCATATTTACCATATTAGTGGGATTATTAGATACTCATCATAAGATGCCTATCATGTATATAAGAATAATGTATGACATATATACATAAATTTTGCCTTAGTATCAATGTATGCTTAATTGTTAAACAAAGGATATGTAATACATTTAGGATATGTACAATGACATGAAATGGTATGTGTATGATGGGAAATAAAGTAAACGAGGCATATATCAATATAGGTAGAATATAAGGAGGAGTTTATAGGGTCCTAAGTGGCTAAAATCTAATTAAAGTAGCCCTATCTATAATCAACACATTAAGGATGAAGGAGGAATGCATTTCTAGACATAAAGAGGGCTAAGATGAACCATTCAACTAGTATGTGTGTGCGTGTGCACATATGGTGGAACAATGGGACAAATGCAATTAGTGACAAAAATGAGGGATTCAACAAGGGTCATAGGTGTTCATAACCTTCCCCTTAATGACATATATTTATAACCTATCACATAAAAATGGAGAAATTGTTAGTTTGACCATAAGGAAGGCCAACCTATACTTGTCAACGGTTGTGTGTATGAACATGATAGAGAATAAGATAAAATATGCCAACTAAGTAGAAAACTAAAGGATAAATCTAGGGGTCATTAGACTTATGGCCTTTCCTCATCATTTTTTGATCACATACACTAACATAAAAAGATACAAATGGTGAAAACTAAGCCAAAATCAAGGTTAGACATTATTTAAACATAACATATGGCTAATCATATGGAATACAGGTCTTTGGTCATTATAACCTACCTCATCCCATACATTTTTAGGCTTAAAACATAAAGAAAGAAGTTAGAAATCAAAGAGGAATAAGAAGGATGCACTACTATAAATAGTGTTGATGAGTAGTAAAAGTGGTATGTACAAACCAACTGGTAGTATCTATAGACTACAAAGATGTCCATATAGACAACTACATATCTATAGAGACTTTTTGGTCTACTACTAGCATAAACATTTAAAAAAAGAAAAGAAAAAAGAAAAAAAGGGAAAAATGGGGAAAGGTTGCCTAGAATTGCCTAAGGGTTAGCTTATGGCCCTCATAGGCACCATAAGTGATATGATTTTTCTCCAAAATGCTACGATTCCAATGTAAAAGGAAGGATATTAAAAAAAAAAAAAAGGCTATTCTTAGTATTTTACCATGAATATTGATTGTAAGTATATGGGTATGTGATTTCTATCTAGAAGGAGTTTGCTTAGAGTGTGAATGTCCAATTTGGTAGTAATTCCTTAGTAAAATTAGCCTCCTCTCACCTTTCAAGAGGTGAGGTATTTATAGAAAGAAAGGGGTGCACCTGTGCTATGTAACACGATTTGCACCTTATTCTCCTCTCTTTCTCTCCTTTTATTGATAAGATTGATCTATATTCTAGAATTAGAGTTTGAAGTTGTTTATATAACCAGCCACTTGGTTGTATAACTAGGTCACTATTTTAAGAGGTTCATTCAATTTGGCATTTAGTGAGTTGTCTATACAACCATCTAAGTTAGTTGTATAACCATCTAAATTGGCTACACATATAACATGAAAACCCATAAGTTGGGCTTTTAGACTTAGGCATGTATGGGATAATTTTGGTTTAAGGTTTTTCTAAGCTTTGCTCCCATTTCAGGTTTTTTTTATCCTTTAGGGAATGAGCTTATTAAGGTTCTCATCATCGGGCTCACTTCCTAGCAATTAAAAAATGCAATGCTCATAATAAGCCAATTATTTTTTATAGAAACTAGACTTAATAATATTTAAATATATGGAACTCTATAAAATTCTTCATAAATCATTTAGAGGTCATTCAAAATTGGCCCATTTATATGATAAATTCAAATCTTGCATAAACACCTTTCATTTAAATGCATATAACTTTCTTTGCATGTATTTAATTTATTCACCATTTGGTTCTATAAAAACTATAATTCTTTAGCTTTATAATATATATAATATGTCTTTTAGATATTCTAAAATCACTTGACATATTAATTCAAATAAACTCTTATGCGAGTGTGGTTAACGTTTCTTCTTATTTCTTTAATAATTGGCCTTTTTTTTCCCCTTAAGACTCCTATTTGTATCTAACTTATGCTTTCATTAATTCTTTTAATCTTTAAACTTTATTTGGATACTAAGCTTCTAAGCCTTCTCTACACTTTTTATTTCCTTCTTATTATATTTGGTCACTAAAACTCTAATACTTAAGAATCAATCTATCATATAAAACACCAGAAAATATTAAAATTCTCAATATTTTAATATAATTTTAAATGTTAGGCATTATAAGGCTTAGCCCAAACTTTTGGGTTAACAAAAGTAACATTAAAAGTATGAAGATTTTTCACTCTAACCTCATAATCGATCTTTAAACACAGAGTTTCCTTTAAGAAGCCTAATGAGTACTTATCCCCTTTATTCTTGATGTCAATATAATGCAATTGATCATGGCTTGGATATCATTACATCAAGAAATAGACAATAAGCAGTAATTCAACATAATTAAGAACTACTTATGCAAGGGACTTAATTAGAATAATTCTGTCAATTTATGAATGGACATTATCTTTTCATCTTTTTAGCTTTTACAAAATTTAATCCATGAAGAAGCTAGAATTTTCTTCTTTAAACACCTAACCTTAGGTAAATCTAAGTATTTCCCAAGCCTTTCATACAACATGAACAACATGAGTAGCTTAAAGTGACATATGAGTATAATGATCCACATTGCTACTAAAATAAATCTTAAACTTATTAAGATTGATATAATGCCTTAATACATGCTCATATTGTTGTAATATGCATTTGATGGCCAAACATTTTAGTATGTTAGCTTAACTAAAAAGGATACTATCATTTAAACAAAAAAGAAAAGTGTTAAAACAGGTATGAGCAACTCAATGATTTGTTTCATGGTGGCGCTTGAATGAGTGAAATCTTACTTGTGACTCCTAACTTATTATCGACCATTAAAAGGTTGAAAGGATGTAAGTTATACTTTGGTACAACTCAATTATTGGCACATGAGAGGATCAACATATGATTTAAAGAAAGGATGCATAATGGGTAGAAGCCTCTAAAAAATTAAGAGACCAATTAAGAACTTAAATAGGTGATACTTTGGTAATACCCTGAATACTTGATTGGAGTCACCATTTGACTTTGGTCAGGATAAGATTTTGGATAAGGATAAAAGGCCTAATCCATCTTCACCTCATCAAAGATTAGGTTCAAAAATTGAGTACGACTTAAGAAAAGGTTAGGCGCCCCCCAAGTTGCCCTAGACTTTAGGATCCAACCCTCAGGAATCTATGGTTTACATTTACAAGTTTTATCCTCATAATTACTTAGTTCATATTAGAACAACCCTAAACATACATCTGACAACTTTTCATTCATCCACATCAAGCATAACATGTATAATCATTCACCATAGGGATAAAGGATACATAATCAAATGGGAATTTTCATGCAATCACATAAATGAAAGTATAATATGCAAGTATTGACCCTTATAACTTGTAAAAAGGCATAAGTCAGTACTTACAATCAGGAAAAGAAATAGCACGTACACCAAATCACAGTAACTTAATAGGTAAAGATAATACATCATTACCTTATATTGGGGACACCCTATACACTTACCGTAGGATATATTTCATATTCGTAATCCCAAAGCATGATATGCAGGTCTAAACATACTGCCCTAACACTAAAACATTATTAAATGCTCTATAAAGGAACATCCAATGCATTTATGATATATATATATATATATAATGTCATACATAATGTCATAGAGTGTCTATATGATGCAAGACCAAGTAAGTAATGCATACATCAATCATTGACAAAATGTGGGGTGAAATTATAGGGTCCTTAGTATCCAAAACCTTAATCAAATAGTCCTAAAACATGGACAACACATCGAAGACAATAGAGGGATGTAATCTTAGCCATGGAAAAGGCTAGGATGCATCCTTTGATGAGTGAGTGTGTGTATTTGTATGGTGACAAAGCAAGTCTAGGGACCCAAATGGATAAAACATAGAATGGCTTAGTATAGGTCATAGGTGCCTATTACCTACCCTAATGATGTCCTTTTTTAACCCATGCCATAGAGATGGAATGGAAGCTAGTTTGGCCATGGGAAAGACCAACCAGCTCCTCTCAAGGATGGTATTAATAAGCATAATAAAAAAAAGGTAAAATAACATATAAAAATAAATAGAACATTAAAAGAACTTAAGGGTTGTTGGCCTTTTAGCCTTTTGTCATCATGTTTCATTAAACTACATGCACGAAGGCAGCAAAAAAAGGACTAATCAAACTATGTTCACAAATAGAAATCTCCCTTAAAATGGTATTTAATAACAAAATATGGCTAATGATGGTAAATAAAGGTCCTTGATTGTTACAACCTACCTCATCCCATCCCTATTTAAGTTCAAAATGCAAAGAAAAAATTAAAAATCAAAGACATAAGAGAAAATGACACTATGTGATTAGTACCCAAAAGCATTATCGGTGGTTTATACATGCCACAAGGATTCTTGTATAGATAATAAAGTGTCTGCATAAAAATCTAGGTTACTATTAACAAAAAGTTGTAAAGGAGAAGAGAAGAAGAGAAGAGGAAGAAGGAGGGAGGAAAAGTGGCCTGGAATGGCTTAGGGTTAGCCTATGGCCCTTAGAGGTATCTTAAGTGATATGATTTTTCTCTACAATGCAAAAATCTCAATACAAAGGAAGGTTAAGCTTAGTCTTTTACATTAAACCTTAGATGTAGGTGAATAACTATGGAGTTTTATGAATAAGAGTGTGTTTAAGGATTTGAGCTTTAATTTGACAATGATTACTTGGGGTAAAATTAGCCTCCAACTTACCATTTAAGAGTAAGTATTTATAGAGAAAAAGAGGGGTGCATCTATGTTACATAACACAAATTACATCTTGATCTCCTCACTCTATCTCTCTTTATGAATAAGATCGTTGAATATTCTAGAACTGAGAGTTTTAAAGTTGTTTATATAGTCAATAGATTGTCTATATAGACAACTACTTGGTTGTATAACTAATTGGGCTATCTTGGTCACTATACAAACTATAGGTTACAAACATTTCAGTTGGTTGTACAATCAATTAGGTTGGTTATACAAACCACTTATGAAATTTCAAATTTGAGTTTTTAGGTATAGGAGTTTAAGCGGTTGGTTTGGTTCAAGGTTTGTCTAAGATTTTGCCCCTTTTTAAGCATTATTTTTTTCACCTTTTTGGGGACGAATTCTATAAGGTTCTCATCATTGGGTTTGTATCCCAATAATCCAAAATCTAGCACTCACATTAGGTATCTCCTTCTAGAAGTTAAATCTTATAGATGTATTTATTAATCATAGCTCTTTTTTAAATAACTAATAAAGCCTCTACATACAACAAAAATATATATAGTGATATCAAATCTCCATGTTGAAGTTCACTTCTCGATGTAAGCATGTCTTTAGATTTCCCATCAATCAAATAAGAATAATAAAATAACCAAGAAAATTCACACCAATGATGACAACTATAAGAAAACCCCAATCAACCTAATAGTAGGCTTTGCTTATATCTAATTTTAAAGCTAACTAACCCTTTTTCTCCACTCTTTTATTTTTTTTATCTAATGAAAAGCTTTAAAATAATAGGTGCATTGTCAATAACAAGAGATTAGGAGTAAAAATAATTTGAGATTCATGAACAATAGAAGACAAAATACCTTAAAGATGATTAGTTAAAACTTGGGATATAAGTTTATAGAGTACATTACACAAACTAAAGGGCCTAAGATCTTTCATAAACACAACATTCTTAATTTTAGGAAGATAGTCACAAATGTATGATTTAAGAAAGAAGGAACAAATATGATTCAAGAAAAGAGGAATAACACCGATTTGTGTAAACGTTTTAACTATATGAACAATTTCAAACCCAATAACATGCCAAAATTTTTGAAAACCAATGCAAACATCACATCATCCTTGTGTTTTCCTAATGCACTTTTGATTAAAAATAATAATGATTTCTTATGAAACAAATGGAATCAAAGAGTTTTCCATTTCCTACATGACACTATGACCAATAGCTTCTAAAATTCAAAGGTGTACTTGAATCAAACACCTTTCATAATAATCTAGAACTACTCTCCCTATATCCTCATTCCTGTATGTCCAGTGTGTAATATCTCTATCCTTATTCATTTACAATCGCATATGAATATATGAATTATAAAAATGATTACATGGATATGTGTGTTTGATAAGCTTGATGATAATATTTACACCACTACATTTTAAGGCAGTTGAATATGGACATAATATTTGCATAATTGCATATCATATTATCATATGTTATGTACATTATTGACATAAGTTAGGTTTCTAACTTAGTTACTCTCTATTTTGATCTTGATAATCAAATTGAATAGTTCTAATATTTCCATTAAGTGTATTTTTTTTAAGATAATAAGGATAGAAAAGCTTTTTAGAAAAATTTTCTTAGTTACAAAATGGACCTAAAAAGCACATCCAAGACACATATATCGTAACTAGAATACACCAATCATGACTGCTTATGACTAAGAAGAAAAAACTTAGTGAATCTTTTAAGTTATAGGCTAGATTGCGACGAGCATAGTGATTACGATCAAGGATGCAAAATAGGATTCACGATCAATATTCATGCATCATGATTGCCATCGTTGAATAGGCGGAATCTATTCAAAAATTGCTCCAATAGATAGTTAAAAAATCTATGATGTATTGCCATGTGTCATTAATCATTAGGGACATTTAAAGATTGTGACCACTATATACTTGTCCTAATAGTGAATTGGAGTTAGCGACTATGATTAAGGTTTAGTAATCATATTTCAGCTCTGATAGTGCATTGAATGTAGATTTTCTAGTTATTAAAGAAAGATATGGTCATAATTCATTTGTAGCAGCTATTTAGAGGTTGAAGTTATAAATACCCCTCTAAAGGCCTTTAATGTAATTCAAACAACATTATTTATTGCCAAACTCTTACACTTTTATTTCTCATAGCCTTGAACTTTATTAATTATACTTTTGAATTTGTTGTAGAGTTTGATAACTTAAAAGGTTAACTATTAGCCACAAAACACTTATTAGGTTTTGTAATGAGCCTTGGAAAAATCTTATATAGATTTAGGAATGAGCCTTAGAAAAGTCTTTTATAGGTTTAAGTGTGAGCCTTTAGGAGAACACTTATAAAAGGTTTAAGTGTGAGCTTTTAGGAAAACACTTCAAAAGGATTAAAGCCGAAACATTAAGTTAAAAGTGAGCTTGGAAACTCCATTATAAAAAGAAAGTTATAGTGAAATACCCAATCGAGGTTGGAAAGTGGATGTAGGGCTTGTTATACCCAAACCAATATAAATTTGTGTTTTCTTTCTTCTTCTTCTTAACTATTTAAATTTATAATTTTTCAATTACCCACTAGTTCAAGCCCTCCTTCTTAGTGCTTAAGGGCTAATAAATGGTATTAGAGCTATGTCTTATATTCCAAAGTTGTATCATTTGAGTAAAGATCAATACTACTAATAAAGGGACTAATCATCTCACACCCTACTTTAATGGCACTGATTATGCTTACTAGAAGCATATAATAGATGTTTATCTTGATAATGATCTCATTAATGTATGGGATTATGTGATTGAAGAATGAAAGCCTCTAATGAAGATGGTCAAAAAAGTGGAAAAGGTGATACCAAAAAAAGAATAGTTTAAAGTTCATAGGAGAGCCAATGATAACAATAAAAGAGTCATGGCCATTCTTCTAAGAGTATAAAATTGTGTAAGTGCCTATAGTATATGGAAGAGCTTAGAGAATTACCATAAAGGAACTCAATAAGTGAAATCCAAAAAGATTCAAATGCTTATACATGAGTATGAATTATTCAAGATCAAGCCCAATGAGAATGTGACCAACATGACCAACCAACTTTTTAGCATTGTCACCAACTTATGGAAGTTTGGAAAGTACTACTTCTTGAAAGATGTCAACAATAAAATTCTTAAAGCTCTTTCAAAGAAGAATTTTAAGGCTAAAGTTTCCTCAATTAAGAAAGATGATGATTGTAGCAAGGTTCCTATAGATGTCCTCATTAGTAAAGTCCTTGTTCATAAGATGGTATTAGAGAATGAATAAGTCCAGTGAAAGAAGAAGAAAATAATAACTATTATGTGCTTCACAAAATAAGAAACTGATGATGAGAGTGAATCTAATGACTCTAATGAAAGTAACAAAAAAAAAAAAGAAAGGAAATTGGCCTTGCTTTCTAGAAGGGTGAAAAAAATAATCAAGAATAGAAAGAAAGAGAATAGATCCTCTAGAAAATCTCTATTCAATTCCAATTTGAGCAAAGACAAGAAGAATGAAGTCACTTGCTATAAATGTCGACAAACATTGTCATATCAAATCGGAGGGTCACAAAAATAAGAAGAAGAAGAAGAAGAAAAAGTGGGATAAGGAGAAGAAGAAGGACTTCAAGGCTTCATGGGATAATGATTAATCCAATGATGAAGAATATGATGAAGTTGCCATCCTTTGCTTTATGGCTTTAGAAGATTCTCTAAATAAGGTATGCTATACTTCTCACTCTTATGATTATAATGATAATTGTTTTAAAATTGATGTAGATGATGATGAATTTATGGAAATCGTGGCATTAAAATATGAAAAATATTTTTTTAAGATGAAATTTTATATTCAAAACTTGAGGAAGATTTTAAAAATATTTAAAAACTTGTTTTGAGTTTGAAAACATCTAATGTTATTCTCAAAAGCTCTTTGGAAGAAATATTTTCCAAAACCTCCTCATTTAAGCCCTTATGCAAAGAAAATCATTCTTTAAAGGTAAAGGTTGAAAACTTAGAAAATCTATTTCAAAATTTTATAAAGGAAAATAAATTTTAATACACTTATTATATCTCAAAAGACCACCTCTTATGAACAATGGTCTTGGTTGAATGGTGCATCAACTTCCACATCTTCCCTTTCATTATTTATTAAAGTCTTTACTTCTTAAACATCTAGCATAAAGGTAGTTAACAAGAAGACTAGGACACACACTAAACTTTTCAGAATGGAACATGGAAGGTTTACAAGGCTCAAAAGCTAATCATGCATTCATGTATCAAAATAGACATGCTCATAAGCACCCATAATCATAACATCATACATGATCTTGCATTCATTTATATGAAATTATTGTGAAAAGACATTCTTTCCATGCAAATGTGGCAAAGAGAAAAATTACTCACAAGTCTAAGCTTGTAATGCCATTATTGCATGAAATTTAGGCACATGAATGTCTTTTATTACATAAGATAGGCTCACCTAAAGGTTAATGATCTTTCCAAAACTAACTCATAAAGAACCAAGTATGCTTGGGCACCTAAATAAAGAAAAATTCTTCTCTTGTAGATATGTCTTAAATCCACTACAAAGGAAAATACATGGCATTTAATAGTAGACACATGACCAAAAATATAATTCTCTTCACCTTTGTAAAGGAAAAGCATGGTGGGAATGTCACATTTGGAAGTAATGCCAAGGGTAAGTAATTGGCATTCATAATATTGATAAGAATGGTTGCTCCCTAATTAAAGATATCTTTTTTATTAATGGCTTGAAGCACAATTTATTAGGTGTGAACCAATTATGTGATAAAGGTAACAAAGTCTCCTTTGATTCTATCACTGCCTTAATAGATGACAAAGTTGTATTCAGTGGTGAAAGGGAAGGCAATACCTACATAATTAGCTTTGACAATTTGGCTAACCAAAATTTCAAATGTTTTATATTGATTAGCAATGAGCATTGGCTTTGGCATAAAATACTTGAACATGCATGTATAAAGCTCCTTTATAGCCTAAGCCAAGATAAGCTTGTGGAAGGATTGCCAAAGATTAAATACACCAAAGACAACATTTATGGACCTTGCCAAATAGGGAAACAACATAAGTCACCTTTCAAGACTAAAAATGTTGTAAGTACTTCCAGACCTCTTTAATTTGTTCATATGAATTTGTTTGGTCCTAATAGGATTATTAGTTTGGGTGGGAAGCACTATGCATATGTTTTAGTTGATGATAACTCTAGGTTCACTTTAGTTATTTTCTTAACTCATAAGAGTGATGCCTTTAAAAACTTTGCTAAACATGTTCAAAATGAAAAAAGGTTATTTTATCTCAAATATTGGAATTAACCATGGGAACGAATTTGAAAATGAACATTCTAAAATTTTTTATTTAGAATATAATATGTCTCATAATTTTTCAACTAGAACACCATGAAAAAATGGTGTTGTAAAGTGAAAAATAAAACCTTAGCAAAGCATATAGAATCTTTAATAGAAAGTCTATGGTTGTTAAAAAGTAAATGAATGTTGTTTTTTATGAATCAAGCAAGCTTGATATTGAGAAAGGTGCTTTTATCGATGATCTTATAGGTAAATTTGAAAGCTTAAAATTGATGACAACTCAAAGAAAGGGGAACTGAGAGAGGAGAACCAATAAGTTATTGAAGCTCAATCTCAACAAGATAAAGATCATCCCTGAGAACTCCTTAAAGAATGAAAGTATCCCAAAAACCATCCTAAGGAGTTCATTATAGGTGAAAAATCAAAAGGCATAAGTATTAAATCTAAACTTATGGCCTTAGATAATAATCTTGTATTTGTCTCTTAAATTAAGCTAAGGACCATTGATGAGGCTCTTAATGATAAGTGTTGAGTGATTGCTATGTAAAAGGAACTTAACTAATTTTAGAGAAATGAAGTTTGAGAACTTATTGTTGGACCCAAATATCATCCCAAGACATAAATGGGTATATGGAAACAAGTTAGATGAATAAGGTTCCATCACTAGGAACAAAGCTAGATTGATTACTAAAGGGTATAACCAAGAGGAAGGCATTCATTATGATAAGACATTTGCTTCAATTATAACAATAAAGGCCATTGGATTATTTCTTACATTTATATGTCATATGAACTTCAAATGATTTTAAATGGATGTGAAAAATGCATTTTTAAATGGATTCATAGAGGAGAAAGTCTATGTTGAACAACCTCCCAGTTTTGAGCATCATAAATTTCCAAATCATGTTTTTAGATTGACTAAAGCATTATATGGTTTGAAATAAGGCCTTAGGGCTTGGTATGAAAGACTTAGTATATTTCTTTTGAAAAATGATTTTGTTAGGGGCAAGGTTGACACTACACTTTTTATAAAAAGACACAATAATGACATACTCAAAGTTTAAATTTATGTTGATGATATTATTTTTTGGTATTATTAATGAACATCTTTGTGAGGACTTTGTTAAGCGTATAAGTAGAGAAATTGAGATAAGCATGATGGGTGAGCTCAAGTTGTTCCTTGGTCCACCAATCAACCAATGCGAGGATGAGATCGTTATTATCCAATATAAGTACACTAAAGAAGTTTGGGATGGATGGTTGTAAGAGTACCAAAACCCTAATTAGCATATCAACTAAACTTGGTAAAAATGAAAAAGGGTAAGCTTATAGATAAGAAGAAATATAGAGGTATGTTCAGTTCACTTCTTTATCTTATGGCCTTTAGGCCTGACATAATGTATAATGTATGTTTATGAGCTAGATTTCAATTATGCCTTAAGGAATCTCTTTTACATGTGGTCAAATGAATTTCAGAATACTTACATGGCACATTATGTTTAAGCTTATGGTATCTTAGAAATACTTCATTTAACATAGGTGGTTTTTTGTATGTAGATTATATAGGTAGTTTATTAGATAGAAAAAGCACTTTCAAAACTTATCAATTTGTTAGTTAGTGTCTAGTTTCTTAGATTAGCAAGAAATAAGTTCGAGCTGCATTTTCCACTATAGAAGTGGAATATGAGGTAATGAGTTATTATTGCACTCAAGTCCTTTAGATAAAACAACAACTCGAGGACTATAGTCAAGTAATTGATCATATTAACATCAAATGTGATAATATAAGTGCCATAAATCTTTTTAAAAGTCTCATCCAACATTCAAGAAGCAAGCACATAAATATTAAGCATCATTTTTAAGAGATCATGTGCAAAATGGCGATATCGTATTAAAATTCATTGGTACAACTAACCAACTAACCGATGTTTTTGCAAAATCCCTTAATGAGGAAAGATTAAATTTTTATTCAAAAGGTACATGTCATGCTTAATAGGAGCTCTTAAAGTGTTTTAAAGAAAAAATTTCTTGCATAATTTCATATAGTTCATTTATCCTTATATTTGATGCATAAATTATGGATGTTATATGTTTGAACACTCATGCTTGATGCTTCATTACATGTACTTGTGCTTGTTATATGTTATATGATTCAATTATTTGATATAACTTGTATAAATTTATGTAAAATGAATGGTTCACTCATACACATTTGAATTTTATAAATTCATATGTTCAAGTCACCCATCTAAATCAATTTTGATCATATAATTAAGTGCCTAATGCATTGCATAAGCATATCATATGTTTTTCATTAAATTTTTAATGTCATGTAAATCACAACCACTAGTGGTCATTACATTTCAAAATTCTACCCATTGTGAATTTCTTTAAAAATTATGCGTACTATATGTATTTCACACTCACTATCTTTAAACTCTTTTAAACCATTTAGAATTTTTTAAAATTTATGGATGACACAAACATATAGTAACCACAATTTTCAATTTTGACAAAAAAAATAGTCATTTTCAATTTTGACAACAAAATAGTCATTGTATAATGGTTATTTCTGATCTAATACATTATTTACCATTTTCTCCCTTTTTTTCCTATTTAAACCTTCCTTCGGCTCCCACATCATATATTCCATCACTTTCAATCTTTTAAAAGCATTATCAAGTAATTTTCTGTTTTTCACGTATATTCATCTTCTTTTTCTCTTTATTTATCTACTTCTTCATATCTTTTCTTCTACTTTTCTAAACACCATGGTCTCTAAAACTAGAGCCTCTAAATAAGCCAATAAAAAGGATCCCTAAACAGTTGAAGCACTTCAAACCTCCCTGCTTGTGTTGATAAATGGAGTGATCAAGTATGACAACTTAACTACAACACATTGAACAACAAAGTTATAGTAGTAAATGAGATTCCTAATATGGTTGCCCTAAGCACCATAGGGGTTAAAGATGACATTGAAGCCTATTTGAAAAATCTTTAATGAAGAAAATTCATTTTTATTAAAGAAAATGTGTATGAGGAATTAACCAAAGAATTCCTTACCATAAATTCATTTTTATTGAGGAAGATGTGTATGAGGAATTAACCAAAGAATTCCTTGCCATAATGTCTATAAAGAGGAAGCTCTCCACTCATAATGGGTGTTAGGAATCACCTTTTAATTATTTATGGAACCTTATGGGATATGCTTGAAGGACTTGGTGAATTTGTTTGGTCTTTGAAAGGGTGGAGCTTAGAACTTAATTGATTTACAAATGTGCTACAACAAGTTTAAAAAAAAATCTTCATTGAATCCAATCATGATTCCAAGGCCTTTCTAGATAAAAGCATTAAATCCCTCACGTTTTAGGTCCTTCTCCTCATTATCACCTTCTCTATCAATGCTACAAGAGATAAAATGAAAAGGACAAGCCAAAGGTTATTTTCTTTCTCTTTAGCCTTATCAAAGGTAAAACCATCTAAACTACCAAATTTTTAGTTAACCAATTTGCTCATTTTGCCAAAACTAACCATGGTCAAGTCCTCCTCTCTTTTCATATCACAATAATTGCCAAACCCTGTTGGAGCCCTCTTTGTTCAAAATATAGCCCTCTTTAAAATCACTTATCCAATCAGTTCTAACCTCTAAGTGCATTAAAGAGAAGAAGGGCTTTTATGAATATTTACTTGGAGATTTTGGGTTCTTAGACAAAGAATGGAAGAGAACAAAAAAAAAAAAAGATCTCGAGTAAATGTCCAAGGAAATGGTAGCACTCAAGGCGGTGCAAGGAGTTCAAGGGATCAAGGAACTCAAACCTTACCAATAATTCGAGTTCCTCCTCATTCTAAAATCTCCTTAATAAGTATTGATAAAAAATTAAATAAGATAATGAAGGTGTTTGCACTTTCTAGGTTATCTTCATGGCAATATAAGTGAGATTCAACAAAAATTGAATGTCATTCCTTGCTACCCACAAGAATGGGATAGAAGTGAGGAAGATGAAGAAGAACCATCATTTGTGGGGCCTTAGGATTTCCTTCTTTTTCCTCTTTCACTTGTTCTTTTGCAAGTTTTTTTTCTTATTCATCCTATGCATTTTGGCATTATAGTTAGCAAACATGTATTTTATTTTCTTAATGAATGAATGAAAAGTTTTTTTTTTTGCTTCTATTGCTTATTTATTTGATCTTTTATCTCTTTTTCAATCTTATTGCTATTTGCCTATATAAAATCTTCTCTTTTTTATCTTGAAAAGGGGGAGAAGGAATAGAAAAAAAAAGCATCAATTAAGGTAAGCATTAATTAAAGGGGACCAATAAATTGCAAATCTAATTATTAAACTTAAATTGAAAATAACTTAACTTTTGAAAATCTTAAGTTATGAAATTCATTCCAAAATTGCTCAAATAAATAGTTAAAAACCTATAATATAGTGCCACATGTCACGAGCCATTAGGGACATTGGAAGATTGTGATCCTGACCCAAAAATAGAGTTAGCAACTGCGATTCAGCTCTAATAATGCATTAAATGTAGATTTTCTAGCTATTGAAGAATGATTTTATCATAATTAATTTACAATGGCTATTTGGACGTCAAAAGCTATAAATACCCCCCTTTAAAGTTCTTTAATGTAATTTAATGAACTTCATTTATGGCTAAAATCTTGCACTTTTATTTCATACCCTTAAAACTTCATTAATTATACTTTTGAGTTTATTGTAGAGCTTTCTAGCTCAAAGGATTGAGTGTTAGGCATAAAACACTTATTAAGTTTGAGAGTGAGGCTTAAAAAACTTTTGTTTAAGCTTGGAAGTGAGCCTTAGAATTTCTTATGCAGATTTGGAAATGAGCCTTAGAAAACTATTGTATAGGTTTGAGTATGAGTTTTTGGAAAAACACTTATAAAGGGTTTAAGTGTGAGCCTTTGAAAAAAAAAAACACTTGTAAAAGACCAGGTGTGAGCCTCAACACTAAGTTAGGGGCGAGCTTGAAAACTCCATTGTAAAACTAAAGTATAGTGAAATACCTAATCATGATTAAGTAGTAGACATATGGTTTGTTAATACCCAAATTACTATAAATTTTTGTGTTTTCCTTCTTCCCTTAACTCTTTAATTTCTAATTTTAATTATACACTCATTTAACCCCTTTCCTTCTTAGTGCTTAAAGGCCAACATACATGATTAGTCATACATATAGGTGTCTTAGAATTTATTTAAATGTATAAAGACAAGATGGAAATATGTGTAGGGATATAGATGATAAAGTAAAAAAAGGTACTGGAAGAGGAAAATTAAGCTTTTGACTAATAGGAGTAAGACAACAAGATTTTATCTTATTATAATAGGAATAAAAATTGAAATTCTTTAGCACTATAGGCAAAAAAATAGAGGATAAGGAGAGGAATACAACAGAGGAAGAGCAAGGAAAGAAAGAAAGAAAGAGGAAGCACAAAAAGAAAGAAGAAGAAGAAGAAGAAAAAGGAGAATTTAGTAAGGAAGAAGTCTTAGGATTTTACTCATCTTAGCAAAAGGGTGAGTAATTTCATCTTATTATCTTATGAAATTCATCTTCTATGACATGTTAAACACGTATAATTAGTAAGAATTATGAAGTTTTGGCTAGAATACTTAATGAGAAGTTGTTAGAATTAAAGGAAAATAAAAGTTGAATTCTATTGATTTGGTCTTTAGGATAAATTTCTTTTTATAATTTTATGGCCATATAAGGGGAATTAGTGAAGTACAAAATGCCAAAGTTTTAGAGTTGTATCTCAACTACACATTTATAAAACACTTTTGCTTAAATATATTGTGTGTAAGGAGATATTGCTCATTAACTATAACTGATTATGAACTTGCTCTATTAGAGATTTTTCATTTATCTTGATGATCTTATAGGTTGAATAAGATAAAGTATAAAATATAAATAATATTTATTTATGTGTTATACATCTATTGGAAGATCGGTTTTGCAATTGGACATATATGTTTTGAGATATAACTAAGATTTGTAGGACCTGATTATACTATACTTATAAATATAATAAATTTTAAAAATTCACCATACTTTTTGTAGTATATATTATAATATGAATTTTAACTATATATATATATATATTCACTATAAAAAAGAATCAAATCATTTGGACTAATATAGCAAGTGTTATTGCAATAAGAGGGTATCAAGGTCAAACTATCATACAAGAACAAATAAGTATAATACAAGACTCATTTGTGTGAAACATAACCATAGTTACGTATCAAGTATGCAAATTGGTTATTGTCATTATATATGTGTGTGTGTGCGTGAGTGTATGCACACACGCGAGATGGCAAAAGAAATAAAAGGGATCAGAATTTAGGGAAGTAGTTCTAGATTTTTTCAAAGAGTTCTAACTAGCAAGGTTTTGAAGATCAACTTCAAGTATTTGATGATCTAGCACCTAATTCAACTTAAGACCTATTAGAAAAGTATCCTCCTCCAATTTGGTGTATAACCTATTTTGGTCTAACTTTTAAATGTGATGTTATATACAATAATATGTGTGAAAGCTTCAATGGAAGTGAATTAAAAACTTGGGCCAAAAACAACATAGGTATGCTTGAAGATATAAGATTGAATATGATGAGTAGGACTCATACCAAGAGGTCTAAAGCTGCAAAATGGGTTACCAATGTCAACCAACTATAATTGCTAAGCTTAAGGAGAATATGAGAAAACATGCAATTGCCAACTACATTAGAGTGGGGAAAGAGGTTACAAGATATTAGAAAGGAAGCATAAACATGTTATGGGTTTTGAAAAAATATGTTATGTATTTGCAGGGCATGGGACGTTTTTGGGATTCCATGGCATCATCACATTTATGATGTCTACCATAAAGGGGAAACATAATAAAAGATTTTTATTTTATAATGGCATAACAAAAAGAGTTTTCTAAAAACATACTAATACTCTTTATAACCTATGAAAGATAAAAACATATGGCCAAAAATTGACAAATAGCCAATGGAACCGCCAACCCCCAAAAAGATGCTTAAAAGAACTAAGAAGTTAAGGAAGGTTGACGCTGATGAAACTGAAAGGTCAAGCAAAATTGGCAAGAAGGTAGTTAAGATGCATTGTTTGATGTGCATGTCATGACCTAATTCAAGAGCATAACCGCTGCATAAATTAATGTTATATTAATTCATACAAGCCTAGATAGAAAATATATTACTGAAGAATGCTAAAAAAAATCAATAATTATTAACTTAACACGATAATATCTAAATGTCTAGTAATAACAAATTAGAAATATTAGCAAAACCTCAAAGGTAAACTACAAAGTCTCTATAAAATGAAATCAAATATGATCATCCAAATAATTACAATAATAGTTAGCCTGAGAGAAATAGAGTTTGAGCATACCTAATAGATGTCAATATATAAATAAAAATGCCCTTTAATGAAAGCAAACTTAAGCTTAGACAGACTACAAATATCTAATGACCTAACAAAAAATAGAGCATATGTGGGTTAAGCCAATACTTAATGAATGATAATTATAAAACATAACAAAATAGGAACAAACAAATACACAAATAATTCATAATAGTTTTGTATTTCTAAAAATGTTAGTGCTACAAACAATTAAAATCTCATTTAAACCAATAAAGATTTTGAAATCAACTTTAATTTATTTTAAAGTAATAAAATATTTCAAATGAAATATTTTTGGTACAAGTAATATAGGGTGATGATAGTCCACATCACCAAAGGCTCAAATGACAAGCGTGCTACCACAAATGCAAATACAAATCACATCCTCAACAAATATCGATACATGACTCTAATGTAATACTCAATGAATTATGATGCATGATAATAAATAATACAACCCAATTATTGTGAAGGTTCACATGATGAGGCACATATAACAAATAATCAATTACAGAGAACTAAAAACTATATATTGGTTTTAAAAAATAAAAAACTCATTCAATAGGCATCTTATTATAATTTAAAATATAGATCACAATAGTTTAGATCTCAGCAACAGTAATATAAATGGCAAAACTCATAAATCAAATAACATCAATTTAGAATTTAAGTACTTGAAATCAATAAATTAAATCAAGTATAATCAAAACATTCAAAATTTACAAGTACCAATCATAGATTTTGATTAATCGATAAAATTTTTAAATAATTAAAAAAGCTATGAGATCTAAATGGATAAAATATTTAATTCCATAATTCATAAATAATTATAAACAAGTGATAAAATTAATTTGTTAATGATTCATGTTAAAAAAACAATTTATAAATTATGTTCAAAAAGTTATTGTCAAATTCATAAATATTTTCATGCTAAAAAGTTTTAAAGAGAGACAAAACATATATCATGTACAATAATTACTACTCACCTAAAATTCTAGAATAAAAGCTAATTCAAATAGTTTAGAAGCTAAATTCAACCATAAGACAGATAAACTCAATTGACTCAGGAAGGATCAATATTTTCTAAAGAAATAATACCAGATGACTGGTTAATATGAAGTTTGAAGTTATTGACAAATTAAAACTTAATAGTTTAAGAATTCCCTTTAATTTTAAACACTTTAATACAAGTTCAAAAACATGCCGGTATAATAATAACAATAATAATAAATTCATTGTTGTAAAATATTATTATATAGTGTTAAAATCCAACTTAGCATAATTAATAAGAATAGTTTAGAGTAAATCTAGTTAATATTATCTAAAATAATAATGATAATAATAGAACAAAATTCAAGTATATATTATCTACTTATAATTGCAAAATTAAGTGGTTCAATATTATAAAGTCGCATATGGATTAGATACATAATTCCAATAATAAGTGTATAGATGTATATAAAATTATATATTTGACACATGCTTTTCTTGTTATATTGTAATATATAAGTAAGGACAAATATGTAATTAAAAAAAGGGACCATTGCCTGCACCTATCACTCATATATATCTAATAAGAAGCAATTAAATACAAATCCCAACAAGTTTTAAACTAAATATAATATAGAAGAATTAATTATTATATTTTTTTAAAAAATAAAATATTGGACATAACAATAAATATATACATATATGGTATATCAACTATTAATAAAAACAAAGAATATAAAATAATAACAACAACAATTATTATTATTTGACTGTATATCAACAATCAACATGAAAGAAGAGTATAAAGATCTCACAGGTTTTGCCATACAGATAATGTCTTTAAAGTTTTAGGGCAAAGACTATTGCCACCATCTTTAGGTCATGAATAAGATAATTTTGCTTGTATTTTCTTTAGTCGACGTGAGGCATAAGCAATTACCTAACCATTTTGCATCAGAACACACAAATCAACCCCCGATGCATCACAATACACTACATAGCTAACTATAAAAGGAAAAGCTAACACTAGTGATGTAGTCAAACAAGTCTTAAACTCCCTAAAACTCTATTCACAAGCCTCTAGCCAATGAAATTTCATATTTTCTACATCAGTTTAGTCAAAAGAGCAGCAATGTGAGAAAAATTTTTCACAAACTACTTGTAATATCTTACTAGGCTCAAAAAACTCTGAATCTATCATAGATGTTAGCCTTGGCCAATGGAGCATAACTTCAACTTTTTTTTGATCAACACTTAACCATCTTTAGAGACTACATGCCCAAGGAAGTTACATTTCTAACAAAAACTCACACTTTGAGAAATTAACATGTAGCTAATGTTCTCATAAAGTCTGAAAGACAAGTATCAAATGTTACTCATGATCTTCCTTATTCTTTGAGTACACTAGAATATCATCAATGAACACTATCACAAATCTATCTAGAAAAGGCTTAAAGACCTATTCATAGGGTCTATAGAAACAACAAAAGCATTAATCAAACCAAATGACATCACAAGAAACTCATAGTGGCTATATTGAGTCTTAAAGTTAGATTTAGCTATGTCTTTCTTTTTTATCCTCAACTGGTGATATCTAGAATGAAGATCAATTTTAGAGAAGTGTTGTGCACCCTGTTAAGCACTGTAATGTTCAATTGTTTGTAGTCCATACATAACATCATAGACCCATCCTTATTCTTCACAAACAACACTGGAGCATCCCATGGAGAAACACTCGATCGAATATAACCTTTATCCAATAATAACTTGCAATTGCTTCTTAAACTTCTTGAGCTTAACAGGTACCATATGATAAAGAGGCAAGGATATAGGGTCAATGTCAAGAGCTCGATCAATACTAAATTCAATCTTTTACTCTAAAGGCAAACTTAGTAAATCCTCAGAAAACACATCAATAAATTCTCTAACAATTAGAACTCGCTTTGTACTAACACCCTTTGCTTTAACATCTCTAACATAAACAAGATAACCCTAACATTTCTTACATAGCTTCTTCACACTAACTACAGAAATGATGTTATATGGAGCATTACTATGATCCTCTTGAAATTGAAACTCTGCCTCACCAAGACTCTGAAAGGTCATAGTTTTGTTGAAGCAATCTAAAGAGGCATGATAAGAAGCTCACTAATCCATCCCTAAGATCACATCAAATTCCAACATCTCTAGAATCACAAGGTCTATGGCTAACTCTCTATGCCTAATTAGTACCAGACAATCCATGTACACTAGTTTAGTGTTTATAATATCTCCCATTCATATTGCTACTAATAAAGGATAGTCTAAAGATATAAGAAAACCTCTCAAACCTTATAAAGAATGTGTGGAGCCAGGATCAAATAACACTCATAGAAAACCACTATTGTTGTTTATGATCAAGCCAGAGATAATCTTGACAACTTGATTTACTTCTTGTAATCATGTAACCAAGTCTGCTACTTTAACCATGGTGGAACCAAATGCTTGAGTAGAAGTAAGTTGAGAGGAGACTCCAATCAATCGAGATTATGTAACTGGCTAAACTAGTTACTCTACCATAGTCTAATGCTTTACAGTGATGGTTGTTTATGCCCTACACTTACTCATGCCCTTCTTTTTAGGAGATATAAATCTTATTCATGTAACAGAATCTAAAGATGTGAGTAAAATATATAATAAGGAAAACAAAAGTGTACCGATAAATGCAGTTATCTAAGAGTAATGAGTAACAAAGTATAATAATAACACATTATGCTCTGCAATTTTATAAGGCTCGAACCTAAAGGGTCGATACCAACTTTGTCATGATCCAATTCAAAAGTATGACCGGTGTATAAATTAATATTGTATTAATTTATGCAAGCCTAAATAGAAAATATATTGCTAAAGAATATTAAAAGAAATTAGCATTGATTAACTTAACATGGTAATATCTGAATGTCTAATAAAAAAAATTAAAAATATTAGCAAAATATCAAAGGTAACCTGCAAAATCTCTATAAAATGAAATCAAATATGATCATCCGAATAATTACAATAATAGTTAGCTCAAGAGAAATAGAGTTTAGGCATAACCAATAGATTTAAAGGAAAAAAAAAAATATAAAAATGGATCATCCAATGAAAGTACACTAAAGCTTGGACCAACTACAAATATCTAATGAACTAAAAAAAATAGAGTAGCTATGGATTAAGCTAATAATTAATGAATGATAATTATATCATAAAATGAAATAAGAACAGAAAAACACTCGAATAATTCATAATAGTAAATATGTTTTAATGCTATAAATAATTAAAATATCATTAAAGCATTCAAACAAATAAGAACATTGAAATCAACTTAAATTCATTTTAAACTAATAAAATATTTCAAATGAAATCTTTTCAATATAGTAATCTAGGATGATGATAGTCCACATCATAAAAAACATAGATAGTAAATGCCTATTAGATGATTAGATATAAATCACTTTCTTCACAAATATCAATGCATGACTCTAATACAATACTTAATAAATTATGATGCATGATAACAAATAATGCAATCCTATTATCATTATAGTTTACACGATAATGCCCATATAACAAATAATTAATTATAAATAAATGAATACCAAATAACAATTTAAAAATAAAAACTCATTCGATAGGGCATCAAAATACAATTTAGAATACATATCACTAAACTTTAAATCTCAGTAATAATAATATAAATGACAAAACTCAAAAATTAGATAGCATCAATTCAAAATTTAAACACTTGAAATCAATAAATTGAATCAAGCATAATCAAAGCATTCAAAATTTTCAAATACTAATTATAGATTCTAATTAACAGATAAAATTTTTAAATAATTAAAAAGTCCTTTCTTGAAAGGCTATGAACTCTAAATGCAGAGTATTTAATAAATATTTAATCAAATAATTCATAAATAATGATAAACAAGCAATAAATTAATTTATTAAAGATTCATATTATATAAAAACATTTTATAGATTATGTTCAAAAGGTTATTGTCAAATTCATAAATATTTCAAGTTAACAAGTTTTAAAAAGGAACAAAATATATATAATGTATTATAATGACCACTCACTTGAAACAACACAATAAAAGGTAATTCGAGTAGTTTATTGTTATGTGTGTAACCCTTGTAACTGCATAAATTGATTAAGTAATACAATGATAAGTAGAAATCGTTCCCACGAGAATTGTTTCACAACTACCAAAAGACTAAAATTTCCTATTATCTAGCAATCAAATAATGAAAGGATAATAAATAAAAACTAAAATTGCAAAAATAATTCCACAAAACTATAACTAAATTAAAAGAAACTCTTATCACAATGATTTTTAGGAAATTCGAGTACACCATAATATCATTCCATAAATATATCGAGAAAATTATGTCAATTGAGATTGGGTTGTACTTGAAGATGAATTTTCTTAATTGACCTAATAATCTCTCTCAAGCAAAATTGAGTATATTATTACTAAAATTATGTCTACTCTCATGTTTATAAAATTCAATAATAACATATTAAGTTTCATGAACAATCCTTAAATATCTCTATAAGTCAAACATATTCTTGTGGTCTTAATCTCCTAGTTCAATATATTAGGACTAACCTTAAACTTCCACTCTTATTCGATCATCTAGAATCTGAAACATTGCATATATGCAACCGTTCATATATACAAGACCAATTAAGCTCAAACATATTAAATCAAGACACCCAAAATAATTGAAACAAAATCACTTTATAGATTCATGAAATAAATACTAGGTTTTCACCCTAATCCCTAGAATTGAAATTTTAGTTCATCCTAAAATAAGAAAAGAAAACAAAGAGGAAGAAATCCATTGAATTGAGTGGAAGAATTTCCATAGAAAAAAGTCTTCCTAAACAAAATAATGAAAATCCTAAACGAAAATGCCTTCAATTTTCACAAAATCTTTCTTTTTATTTGCTGTATATATATATCCACTTTTCTCTCCTAAAAATCTGCTCTTTTTCTGCCCTGAAATCTTTATTCAAATAGGTCAAATCCTCATCTTAAAAGGCGGCCTGTAATTTGTGTTTTTCAATTTTAAATCTAATGTTTTACATAGTCTTATGATTGGGTCATGCAATAACCCACACACTTAACTACTGACATGATTATGCTTTGCTGATTAGTCAACTTTGCATCTCTACATGGTCCTACATATGAGCCATGCAATAGCCCATGCAACTCTCCTAAAAACTACAATTTAACTCTTTTTTAAGGGATTCTAATGCAAACATAAAAGAAACATAAATTAACTTATTCTAGACTAAAAATAACATAAAAACTAGAAAAATTCCTAATTCCTAACCTAAAAGTATATACCAAAATTATTCCTATCAAACTCCCCTAAACTTAGAGTTTTGCTTCTCCTTAAGTAAAAAAAAAAAAAAAAAGAATAAAGAAGAAAGTATCTTAAATCACAATTGCAAACCCTTGAATTTAGAAAACTCCATAATAAATCATAAGAAAATTTATGACATTAAAGTTCACTATCAAAATTTTGCTAGCAATTCTAAGCATAAATCAATTAAGAAATATGCCAAAACCACAATACACCTTTTTCACTTTTGATGCAATTTAAAAACAAATGTAATACAAGCTAGCATTGTCAAATCCCTTCCTAAAATAATGTTTTGCATAATTTCATAGGCAAAAACACATAATCAGTCTCCATTAATGTAATCGCACACTTTATCAAGGATTAAAAGGTCATTATTGGTGTGTAATGTGGTTAAGGGAAAAATGGTTTGCCAAAGAAAGGATAAAAGGGTTCAAACAAGAGAATTTCAAGAATGAAAATAATCAAGTAACACTAAAAATTTTCATATGTTCTCAAAATTTCCCAACTTATCAAACCCTTCATTCCTTTATTCTTTAGCAACAATCACTTAAATAACTCAAATTCATCACAAAACTCAAGAGCAAATTATGTACACAATGCATCTCACATAAGAATTGTGAACTCCAAACAATTTAAGCATTAAACTTAAAAGACTTCATAATTCTCAATTTTTTTCTATTTTTTTTCTTTTTTACACTAACCCAAATAACTAACAAATTCTAAATATGCAAGCATTACATCCCAACTTTTTTTTATTCTCAAATATCAAACACTTACACATGCTCAAATATACAAACAAGAAAGAAATTCAACTTTTTCAACAAAAATAATAGAAATTCCAGTGTTACATAAAAATTTCAATTTTAAAATTATCTTGGTGGGTAGGTCATAATATAGACTATATGATAATAAGGTTAAGGGTACTAAGGAAAAGGCTTATATACATTCTCAAAGTGTATTTCAAGGTCAAAAAGGGGTTCAAAGGACAAAAAAATGATAAGGTATGGAGGGGGCTAAATAGGCTAACACAGAGAATGCTTAAATCATTTTTTTTTTTATCAAGTGTGAATTAATATTTAGCCTCAAAAGATTATATGCTTTATTCTAGAATTAGTGCAAAAGTCGTTAATAAACTAACATGCATATGCTTGAATCTAAATAAGTAATCAATTCCTAAGTGTATTAGTTTAAGCAAGTTTCTGAATCAACTTAAACAAGAAATTACTTGGATCTTTTATCAAGCTTATTCAAATATCCAAATTTTTTAATGAAATTGATCATGCATAATTCCATTATAAGCATTCTAAAATAAAAAAATTCACAAATCATGAAGTGGTCACTCTCAAATTAATTCATCTTCACTTTTACAGTAAACAATTGCCCAAAAGAAAATTTTCATCCACAATGAAAGAATAAATCAAATTTCCTATTCACAAAAGAATAAAAGATTGAAAGAATTAACTCAAGTCTTTAACTCCCTAAACTTAGTTTTGCTTATCCTCAAGCAAACAAAAGAATATACAAAAAAGTTTCTCAAATCATAATAACAAACCCTTGAACTTAGAAAACTCCATAATGAACTAACACAATCAAACTCATAAGAAAATTTATGACATTGGAGTTCACTATCAAAATTTTGCAAGGAATTCCAAACATAAATCAATTAAGAAATATGCAGAAATCACAATACACTTTTTTTCACTTTTATGCAATTTAAAAACAAACATAACACAAGCTAGCATTGTCAAATCCCTTTCTAAAATAATGTTTTGCATAATTTCATAGGCAAAAACACACAATCAATCTCTATTAATGTAATTACACACCTCATCAAGGATCAAAAGGTCTTTATTGGCTTGTAACATAGTTAAAGGAAAAATGACATGACAAAGAAAAGATACAAGGATTCAAGCAAGAGAATTCTAAGATTGAAAATAATCAAGTAACACTAAAAATTTTCATATTTTCTCAAAATTTCTCAACTTGTCAAACCCTTTATTCTTTTATTCCTTAGCAACAATCACTAAAACAACCCAAATTCATCAAAAAACTTAAAAGTAAATTATGTACATAACGCATCTCACATAAGAACTATGACCTCCAAAAAATTTAAGCATTGCACTCAAAAGACTTTACAATTCCTAACTTTTTTTCTTTTTTTTCTATTTTTTCTTTTTTCTATTTTGTTCTTTTTTA
Source organism: Omphalea diandra (assembly GCA_949677035.1). Classification (NCBI taxonomy): domain Eukaryota; kingdom Viridiplantae; phylum Streptophyta; class Magnoliopsida; order Malpighiales; family Euphorbiaceae; genus Omphalea; species Omphalea diandra. Next base: position 19,762 of record CATIWR010577996.1, on the reverse strand, counting down.
CACTAACCTAAATAACCAACAAATTGTAAATATGCACGCATGATATCCCATGTTTTTTTTCTTCTCAAATATCAAACACTTGCACATTCTCAAATATACAATCAAGAAGGAAATTCAACTTTCTCAATAAACATAATGAAAATTCTAGTGTCACATAAAAATTTCAATTTTAAAATTCCATTAGTGGATAGGCCATAATATGGGCTATATAGTAATAAGGTTAAGGGTAATAAGAAAGAGACTTATATATACTCTTATAGTGTATTTCAAGGCTCAAAAAAGGGTGCAAAGGATAAAAAATTAATAAGGTATAGAGGGGGCTAAACGGGTTAACACAAAGAACGCCTAAATCATTTCCATGATCAAATGTGAATTAATATTTCACCTCAAAAGATTGTATGTCGTGTTCTAGAATTAGTGGAAAAGTAGTTAACAAACTAACATGCATATGTTTGAATCTAAGCAAGCAATCAATTCCTACATTTAATGATTCAAGCAAGTTTCTCAATCAATCTAAATAAGAATTTACTTGTATTTTTTTTCAAGCTTATTCAAATATCCAGATTTTCTAATAAAATTGATCCTACATAGTTCCATTACAGGCATTCTAAAATTCAAAAATTGACAAATCATGAAGTGATCACTCTCAAGTTAATTCAACTTCACTTTTAGAGCAAACAATTATCCCAAAAGAAAAATATCATCCACAATGAAAGAATAAATCAAATTCCCAGTTCACAAAAGAATAAAAGATTGAAAGAATTAACTCAAGTTTCTAACTCCTCTAAGCTTAGAGTTTTGCATATCCTCAAGCAAAAAAAAAAAAAAAAGGAATAAACAAGAATGTTTCTTGAATCATAATTGCAGACCTTTGAATTTAGAAAACTTAATAATAAACTAACACAATCAAATTCAAAAAAATTTATGATATTGAAGTTCATATCAAAATTTTGCAAGTAATTCCAAGCATAAATCAATCAAAAAATATGCAAAAACCACGATACACCTTTTTTCACATTAGATGCAATTTAAAAACAAACATAATACAAGCTAGCATGGTCAAATCCTTTCCTAAAATAATATTTTGCATAATTTCATGGGTAATAACACAATCAATCTCCACTAATGCAATTACACAACTCATCAAGGATAAAAAAAAAAAAAAAAGTCTTTATTGGCTTGTAACATGGTTAGAAAAAATGGCTTGCCAAAGAAAAGATAAAAGGGTTTGAACAAGAGAATTCCAAGATTGAAAATAATCAAGTAACACTAAAAATTCTCATATGTTCTTAAAATTTCCCAACTTGTTAAACCTTTCATTCTTTTATTCCTTAGCAACAACCACTCAAACAATCCAAATTCATCACAAAATTCAAGAGTAAATTATATACACAATGCATCTCACCTAAGAATTGTGAACTCTAAAAAATTTAAGCATTAAATTGAAAGGACTTCCCAATTCTCAACTTTTTTCTTTATTCTATTTTTTCTTTTTTACACTAACCCAAATAACCAACAAATTGTAAATATGCAAGCATTACATCCCAACTTTTTTTTCTTCTTAAATATCAAACACTTGTCCATGCTCAAATATACAATCAAAAAGGAAATTCAACTTTCTCAACAAACATAATGGAAATTCTAGTGTCCATAAAAATTTCAATTATAAAAATTCTTTTGATGAGTAGGCCATAATATGGGCTATATGATAATAAGGTTAAGCGTACTAAGAAAAAGGCTTATATACACTCTTATAGTGTATTTCAAGGCTAAAAAAAAGGTGCAAAGGATAAAAAATTGATAAGGTATGAAGAGAGCTAAATAGGTTAACACATAAATGTTTGAATCATTTCATTGATCAAGTGTGAATTAATATTTCACCTCAAAAGATTGTATGTTTTGTTCTAAAATTAGTGGAAAAGTAGTTAACAAACTCACATACATATGCTTGCATATTAATAAACAATCAATTCCTAGGTGTAATAGTTCAAAGAAGTTTCTCAATCAACCTAAACAAGAAATTGTTTGCAACTTTTATCTAGCTTATTCAAATATCCAAATTTTCCAATAACATTAATCATGCAGACGTCCATTACAAGCATTCTAACATTTAAAAATTCTCAGATCATGAAGTGATCACTTTCAAGTGATCATGAGTTGAGTTAATTCTTTTTTGGTAATTATTCTCAGATTTCACAATTCTCAACTTTTTTTCTTTTTTCTATTTTTTTTTTGTTTTTTCATTTTTACACTAACACAAATAACCAACAAATTGTAAATATTCAAGCATTACATCCCAACTTTTTTTCTTCTCAAATTTCAAACACTTGTACATGCTTAAATATACAATCAAGAAAGAAATTCAACTTTCTCAATAAATAAAATGGAAATTCTAGTGTCACATAAAAATTTCAATTCTAAAATTCTCTTGTTGAGTAGGCCATAATATGGGCTATATGGTAATAAGGTTAAGGGTATCCATAAAAAGGCTTATATGCACTTTTAGAGTGTATTTCAAGGCTCAAAAAGGGTGCAAAGGATAAAAAATTGATAAGGAATAGATGAGGCTCAATGGGTTAATGCAAATAATGCTTAAATCATTTTCTTGATCAAGTGTGAATAATATTTTATCTCAAAAGATTGTATGTCTTATTCTAGAATTAGTGAAAAAGTAGTTAACAAAATAATATGCATATGCTTGAATCTAAATAAGTAATCAATTCCTAGGTGTAATGGTTCAAGCAAGTTTCTCAATCAACTTAAATAAGAAATTACTTCCATCTTTATCAAACTTTTTTAAATATCTAAATTTTCTAATAAAATTGATCATGATAGTTCCATTAAAAGCATTCTAAAATTCTAAAATTCACAAATCATGAAGTGATCACTCTCAAATTAATTCATCTTCACTTTCAAAGCAAACAATTATTCCACAAGAAAAATCTCATCCATAATGAAAGAATAAATCAAATTCCCTATTTACAAAAGAATAAAATAAGTCTCTCTCCCAAACTTAAATTAAACATTATCCTCAATGTTTGAAAAGAAAATGAAAATCTAAGGACAAAAAGAAAAAAAAATACTCCTCTTTCATGTGACTTGGATTTGCCTTGGTGCCAGTCTTGAATTTTTGTAATTATCCATTTTGCAAAATCCATTGTCACATTTTCATCACTGATGAACCAACATTAATCAGAATAGTATGGAATTGAAAAATAAAAATAAAAACAAACAGAAGTTCATGTGAACTGAATTGTGCAAATGTGCACTGCTATTGTAATAAGTCATGCATCTAGAATTCAACCTAGCAGCATGTCTGCCACATACAAACAATCCCAAAAATTCCCAAAAACACTTGCACAACACTATCTCAATTTGCAAAATTTCTCAAAAATCATAACACACCTAAATCCATAGAAATATATTCTCATTTACCAAAAACATAATCAATGAATTGAATTCTCAATCTAAACATCAATATTCTTAATTTCACATAGTGAGAATGAAACTAACTCAACTGTCACAATTAACACACACAAATCTTAAAAAGCACAATTCAACCGTACCTCCAAAATACACAATCCCACTCATGAAAACAAAATCATTAAATAATATCACAATTCAAATACCCAAAGTTCCTAACAATCACAGTTGCTATTTTTTTTTCAAAATTTTTGTACTTACAAATCAATAAGCATAATATTCACTAACAAAATATTTTTCTTCTCACAATTATATCCACCAAAAATTATTAAATAAATTAACTCAACATACACAATTCACAAAAAAAAAATTAAGATGAAATAATCTAAAACAACACAAAATAATCTTCCAAGTAATTGATATCTCAAAAAAATATTTTAACAAGTATTTGAACAAACAAAACACCAGATTATCCAAATATCGAAAACAACTAAAAATCAAACATAACAAAACAAGACCATATTACTAATTCAAACCCTAGCAACAATTAAACATAAGATATCCAAAAATAAAATTACTAAAAATACCAATTCGAAAACTACAATAATTTGAAACACAAAACACCTAAATGACAGTACAAAAGAAGAAGAAGAAGAAGAAGAAGAAGAAGAAGAAATTAAAGAAAATAGAAGAAAAGAAATTAAATAAAAAAGAATCCCATATGTACAAAAAAAAAACTTGTTGTAGTTTGTTGTGAATCCGATATAAGTTTTCTATTATATGGTGACTTTATTTTTTTTTTTTTTGAAACAAAAGCTAGCAAAAAAAAAAGTTATTAGATTTTTTGTTGCAACTTTTTATTGATGAACTTGATGAAATTTGGGTGGTTGTTAGAGGGAAGAGAAAGTGGGTAGGTTGGGAGGAGGGAGCGAACATCTATGAATAAAGTTTAGGGTTTGTGTGTATTAGCGTTAGGAGGAGAACAAGATGGGTATTTAAAGTGAGTTGTCATTCACATCATGCAAAGTCCAATGCATGACCCATTCAACATGGCTGCAACTGAATTTTAGTATTTTCCTTCATTTCGAAACCTTTAAAATGTTAAACCCTTTATAATCGCATTTGCTATTGCTAGCCCATGATCATTACTCCTAAAATAACATGCAATTAATCAAAATTAACTAAATTAACTCAAATTAAACATAAAAATAACATTCTAACTAAGAATTAAACTAATAAAAGTGATTAAACTTCTAAAAAATTTAAACACTAAATTGATTGAAAATTGAAAATAAAACAAATAACATGTTGAACTTGAAATAAACAAACTAAATTGATTAAAATAAATTAAATCATTGGGTTGTCTCCCAACAAGCATTTGTTTAAAGTCATTAGCTCGACTTTTTCCATAATTCTAAGCTATAAGGTGAATTTAGGAGAAGATTCTCCATTTTGCAATGCATCATCACAAAAAAAAAAAAAAAGACTTTTAAATGTTGGGCATTCACTTTGAACATCTTTCCATATTCTCCTGATAACTTTATAGTTCCATAAGGTAAAACTTGCACCACCTGTTGTTCAACTTCAAGTGAGGGCTTTTGAAATTACTTAGCATGTCATAACTTGTCTTTCTTCTTATATATCTGGGCATTTTCATAAGCATCACCTTGGAATACATATCTCAAATGAAGAGGAGGAGGTTTTCGTTCTAGAATTAGAGCTTTTTCTATTGAGAAAAAAACCTTACCTTGTCCTAAATTCTCAAACTTGTAATCTTTAAATGAAGGAGTTGCTTCTAAAAATTGGGATGCATTTTCATGACCATCATGTAATGGTGATGCCCCTTAAACCAAGCAAGCTCTGAATGGATCCTTAGGATGCTTATTTTGAGAAACCTCTTGAATTAACTCATGAACCATTTTTAGCGTATTGCAATTTTCAATGGAAGAAGGCTATTTTGCTATTTTGAAGACATTGAACTCCACTTATTATCCCATCACATTCAAAGTTAGCTTCCCATTTTTCACATTAATTATAACTCTAGCGACTCCCAAAAATGGTCTTTCAAGGATTAATGGCATGTCCACATCCACATACATATCAAGCATAATGAAATCTACTAGTAAAATGAACTTCCCTACTTGCATGAGAATGTTCTTCACCACTCCAATCGGGTATTTAATAGAGTGATCCGCTAATTACAATGTCACCATATTTGGTTGGATCTCACCAAGCTTTAATTTCCTACAAATAGAAAGAGGTATTAGACTAATACTAGCACCCAAATCACATAGTGCTCTCTCAAATTATAATGAGAAATTTTGCAAGGAATAAAGAAACTCCCTGGATCCTTAAGCTTTGGTGGAAGCTTGTTTTGGATCATAGCGCTACATTCCTCAAAGAAAGTTATGGTCTCAAATTCTTTTAACTTCCTCTTATTAGACAAAAGCTATTTAAGAAATGTTACATATTTTCGCATTTATGCTAAGACCTTAGTAAATGGAATATTGATATAAATATGCTTGAACATCTCTAAGAACTTAGCATATTACTTGTTTAACTTATGTTTTTACAATTGTTGAGGAAAAGGAATAGGTGGAATATAAAGTTTTAATGGTGTAGGCTTACTTTCTTCTTCCTCTTGAGCTTCCTCCACATTATGTTTCTCATATGGACTGAAATTTGGGGTTGTTTCTTCACATTTTTGGATTAAAATTTTAGAATTTTTAGGCATTTTTGAGGTAGTTTTCTCACTTTCACCATTGTCCTTGCATGGGGGGTCACGTATCTCTATCTCCTTCTCGAAATAATTGTCTTACATTGCTCTCTTGGGTTGATTTCAATCTTGTTAAGGAGTGTACCTTGCATTTTTTCATTGATAGTGTTAGCCAATTGCCCAATTTCCATCTCTAAGTGTCAGTTGTATTACTCCATTTGATTCACCCTCGATTCAAGCGTATCAATCTTGTTTAGCTTTGTCTTCACCTTCTCAAACATCTCAATCAAGGACTTTTGAATATTCCATGTTTGTTTGTCTTCTTATTAGATTGGTTGAGCTATGAAAACTTCACCATGTTACAATTTAAGAAAAATCAAGAAGATGAGAAGGCTTGGCTTGGTTGGCTTGATTGTTCTATGAAAGTTGGGATGATTCCTCCACCTGGGATTATAGGTGTTGGAATATAGATTGTTGAGCTGCCTATTGAAGATGGAAACAAATTGCACATGCTTAGCAGAATTGTGAGCAAAAGGACTCCCTAATTAGCATTCAGTTCCCATATGTGCTCCTCCACACCATTCACAATTCAACAGGGGGGTAGTGATGACATGCACACTTGCACTTTCAAACTTCTTTGTAAGAGCACTAATTTTGACATTTAACATGGTTTAGGCATCAATGTTATGAACACCCACAACCCTTTTATTGATCCCTATTTCGCTTGTCATTGGTAGTTGTTTGAGGCCATCCCTTCCAACAATGCATATGCTTTATCAGTTCATTTTCCCATGAGTGCACCTCTTGTTGCGGCATCAATAGAAATATATGCCAAATGGTTAAGCCCATTGTAAAAGATTTGGACTTTCAACCAATTCGATAAGCCATGATATGGACACCTTTTTTGTAACTCCTTAAACCTCTTCCATGCTTCATATAACATCTCACCTTGCTCTTATTGAAAGCTTGCAATTGTTTGCCTCAATTATGTGGTATTGCCTAGTGGGAAATATTTTGCCAAGAAAGCCTTATAGAGATCCTCCCAAGTAGCAAATGATTTAGTTGTCATAGAATTCAACCACCTTTTAGCTTTATCTCTCAAGGAGAAGGGAAATAACTGTAATCGAATTGCATCATTTGTTGCCCCATTAATATTGAAGGTTGCATAAATCTCAGGAAAATTGGCGATATGTGCATTTGGATCATCATTAGCTTTACCCATAAAAGTGTTTTATTACACCATTGGATAATTGCTTGCTTAATCTCAATATTATTATTAGCAACGATTGTTTTTGCAATGCTTGACTGAGCCTCTTGTGTTTGTGGCATTGCAAATTCCCACAAAGTCCTTTGTTGCCTCTCCTCAGCCATTGTTACCTTCAACAAACTCTTTTTTTGTTTTTGGATTTGCCTTCAAAGATGAAAAGTGTGCTCAATTTCAGGATTAAACTCAAATGCTTGTAGGCTTTTCGAATGACACATATACCAAATACTTCACCTATTAAAGGAAACCAAACACGATTAAATTCACAAAAATTAAAAATGCAAAATTTAAAACTAGATTAATGGAAATCTTAAGTGAAATTAATATTATGAAAAACAATACTCGACAATAGTACCAAAAACTTGCTATGTGTGTAATCCTTGCAAATGCACAAATCATTTAAGTAATATAATGATCAGTAGAGATCATTCTCATGAGGATTATTGCACAAGTACTAAAGAATTAAATTTTCCTATTATCTAGTAACCAAATAATGCAAGAATAATAAATAAAAAGTGAAATTGCAAAAATAATTAAACAAAAATGAAATTAAATTTAAAAAACTCTTATGACATAAATATATTAAGAGAATTGTTTCAATTGAGATTGGAGAGTGCGTGAAAAAGAATTTTCCTGATTTACCTAATAATCTCTCTTGAGCAGAATTAAGTCTAATATTATTGAAATTATGTTTACTCTCATGATCATAAAATTCAATAACAACACATTAAGTTCCATGAATAATCATTGAATATTTCTAGAAGTCAAGCATACTCTTGTGGTTCCAATCTTCTAGTTTAATATATTAGGACTAAATATAGACTTTCACTCTCACTCCATCATCTAGAATCTCAAACATTGCACATATGCAGCCATTCATACATATAAGATCATTTAAGCTCAATCATATTAAATTAAGACACCCAACACAATTGAAACAAAATCACTCTATAGATTCATGAAATAAATATTGGGCTTTCACCCTAATCCCTAGAATTGAAAAAAAAATAGTTCATCCTAAAAAAAGAAAAAAAAAAAAAGAAGAAATCTATTGAATTAAGTAGAAGAATTTCCAAAGATAAGAGTCTTCCTAAACAAAACAATGAAAATCCTAAAAGAGAATGTCTTCAATCTTCATAAAATCTTCTTTTTATTTGGAGTATATGTAGATCTAATTTTCTATGCTAAAAATCTACTCTTTTTCTACCTAGGAATCTCTATCCAAATAGGTCAAATCTTCATCTTAAAAGGCAGCCTGCAATTTGCATCTTTCAATTCTAAATCTGACATTTTACATGGCTCGATGCATGAACCATGCAATATCTCACACACTTAACTGCTTATGCAATTATGCTTTGTTGACTGGTCAACTCTGCATTTTTCCATGGTCCTACACATAGGTGATGCAATAGTCCATACAACTCTACTGAAAACTACAATTAAACTCTTTTTAAGAGATTCTTGTTCAAACATAAAAGAGACATAAATTAACTTATTCCATAATACAAATACCATAAAAACTAGAAAATTCCTAATTCCTAACCTAAAAATATATACCAAAAATAATTCCTATCATTTATAACTGAAGCTAAATCCAATCACAAGACAAACAAGCTCTACTAACTAAGGAATGCTCAGAATTTCTTAAATAAATAATAAGACTATACAACCAATTAATAGGAAGTTTGAAGTTGTAGAAAATTAAAACTTAATATTTTAAGAAATCACTTCAATTTTTAGCACTCTTATATAAGCTCAAAAACATGTTTGTGATGATAATGATGAGGAGGAAGACGAGGAGGATGATGATGATGATAATATTAACTCACTATTATAAAATATTATTATATAGTGTTAAAATCCAACTTAACATAATTATTAATAATAATTAAAGTAAATCTAGTTAATGTTATAATATGATAATAATAGAACAAAATTCTAGCATATATTAACTACTTATAATTGCAAAATTAAGTGGTTCAATATTATAAAGTCACATATGAAAAAGATACATAATTGCAATATTAAGTGTATATACATGCATATAAAATTATATATTTGACACTTGTTATTCTTGTTATATTGTAATATGGAAGTAAGAAATGTGTAGTAAGAAAAGGAACCATTGCTTGCACCTACCACTCTTGTATATCTAGCAAGAATTAATTAAATACAAAGTCCAATGACTTGCTCCCAACAAGTTTTGAACCGAATATAATATAAAAGAATTAATTATTATATTTTTTAAAAATAAAATATTGAATATAACAACTATATATATATATATATATATATATATATATAAACTATTAATATAAACAAAGAATATAAAATAATAACAATAATAATATTTATCATTTAGTCGTATATCAACTATCAATATGAATGAAGAATATAAAATAATAATAACAATAGTTATCATTTGGCTAAAAAGACTGTTATTACATGTTCGTGAATGAGTAACAAAGTATTGTAATACATTTTTCACACATAAATTATCCTCAAAAAGAATAAATTACTAAATTATAACAAGAATTGACAATTGGCGCATCAAATCAAATATTTAATAGGCATCCACATAAAAGGACAAAAATATGGTCACTTTTGTACAGATGGCAGAGTTCGCCAAGTAGGCAATATGTATTTTTCTACAGAATATTTAACCTACAAATAATAGGTTCATAAGGCCAATACGCAAAAGTTAATAAGGTTGAGAATTTAAAAACCCTAAGAAAGTCTATGGAATTATTTAGACAGCAGCATGGGTAGGAGCAGCAAAAGACAATATAAAGACAAACAATAGAGCATGTAGAAAGGGAATTATAAGAATATTTAATAATTCAGAGGAGGCAACACATATTAGTAATTTGTGGAAATAGGTTAGGTTGGTGACTGCAAAGGGATGAAATATATAGGATGTGTCCCATGATAAATAGGAAAAGGAAGTTGAGACAATAGTGGGTGGTTATATATATATATATATATATATAATTGATTAACATTATAAAAAAATTATTTACAGAAAAATACAAATTGAGATTTACCTTTTATTATTTTATTTGCATACTTTATTTGTAATTTATTTATCAAATTTTAAAATAAAACTAGATGTTGGAATTTTTTTCAAAAAATATTTATTTAAATATATATATATATATATATATGTATATTTTTAAATAATTTATTTTAACTTAAATTATAACAAATTATTAAATTTAAAGGATATTACATTGCAAGTATAAAAGGATACAAAAAAATCAATTTGTTTATACAAAACTAGGAGTCAAACTCTAAACGTGATAGCTTATTTATTCACGTTTTAATAATATTTATGTAATGATACTTATCAATTTCAACATTTTAGGTATTAGCAACACCTTAAGGAATAGAATCACAGTCAAGAAACAATGCCCTCCATCACTAATAAAGGTATGCAAGATTAACGCGATCTAAAATTTAGCTTGAATTCCATTATGATAGTGAATATATTTTGTCGGTTGGAAAAAAGAAGCATTTTGATGTTCCCATGCATTATGATCCACCATAAAAGGAGAGTACCATTATAAGGATAGATGACCATTCTACTCAGTAATATCTTGATGCCAATTGTATCATAGAACAAATAATTATATGAAAGGGAAAAGAGAATGTATGCCAACATTAGTCATCAAGAGAAAAAAATAATAGCTTTCATTAGGGCCGGAATTGTTATTCATCATATGTTAGGCAAGTGGCATAAGAGGTAATTAGAACAATTCGTTATGAATTTTTTATAGTTGGTTGTGTGTGAAAAAATGTCTAAAAAAGTTGTTGATGTTTGTGTGAATTGCATCCTAAGAAGCTAGTTGAGAAGTTGATGACGTATGAAAATCCAATTCCTACTAAAAATCAGATGGTCATAATTGAAACTCCACCTATCTACATATATGATAGTCCAAACTATGGAAAGTTTCAAGCAAAAGGCCTTTAATGGCAAGGGACTCCCTTCAAGCAAAGGCCTGCAATGGCTACGGACTCCCTATGTGACAATAAGGCAATTGAAGGAAGAAGTAGAGAGAAAACTTGGCAACCAAAAGAAAAAGGAAAGAGTACAACTGAAAGGAAAGAGTACAACTGCAATCAAACTCCCTATTGCATTAGTTTAACCCATGGGTCTACTTTCAACTCTAATAACGGTTTTAGCGTTTCTATTCACATGTCACAACTTAGCCAACAGTACGCAGGCAAACTATTCTAGAAGTAGTATTTTACCCCAAATGCCTCAACATACAACTTATAAACAAAAACAAATCAAATCTGTATGGCGGCCTTAAAATTATTACGTGAACATTTTTTTTTTTTTATGGATTTCTGGATGTTGAATGCCAAAATCGCATCATTTATTGTGTATAAAACTTGAACACGTATTTGGGAATATTAAATTACTTAGGAATTTTTTGATGTTGAATGCCAAAATGGCATCATTTCATGCATTAAAATATTGTGAATTTTTAGAATCATATATACGGTCCTTAAATTGATGTATTTACTTTCAAGTTAGTAATTATATCTTTCATTTAGTTTCATTTTCTTTCCATTTGACTGAAAGTTCATGAATATAGATCAATGTACTTATTCTTAATTTAATAGTTATATCTTTAATTTAGTTTCATTTTCTTACCATTAGATTGAGTTCATGAATATTATGGATACTATTTTCATAAAACAACATAATAAACTTCAAAATATCCTCCATCTCATTTCATATAGTTCAATTATATTAATAACATACATCTATGAAACAAAGTTACTATTACAAAATAGAGTTTTCATCAAGCCTTATAGTTCCTACCACACTAAATTCACTTCTATATTTCAAAGTTGATTAAATCCATACACTATAATAATAGTTGCAATCACAAGGAAACACCAAGTTGCCATCAAGATACACTTCAAACTGGCCAACCTCTTTTTCTACATGCCATATACCTCACAGCTCTCAAATCCATTCTTAGTTCTACTATGTTGTGTCTGTGATTAATAAGAGCAGTAACCATATTTGCACCTATTGATCTTAACTCTTTAGTCTACATATTTTATTAACAAGCATATTAATCACCTCAATTGCACATTCACCCATCTTCGCATCATGCTAATTAAAGTATTGATAATTACTTACTTGCAACAACTTACAATAATGAAGAATTTAATGAAAATTCCACATTGCATACAAAATAAACTCAAAACCACTTATCCTTACGTCATAATTCACACACAAGTAAAACCTCCTTCCTCAATTTTTCAAACTCCATTACACCAACTTGGGGGCTTTCAACTCATTATAATGTCTTCTTTCCTCTCCTTCATAATTAAACTCAAGTCTGTAAGCAAAATGGTTGTTTGGTGATGCATTATGGCATTATAAGTTACAAGCAGATAAACGACTCAATGATTAAGTAGAGGACCTTGATGAAGAAGCCATTCTCAAGCTACACTTCAGGTTGGATTGCGAGAGTAAAAGATAAATTAAGGATTTCAATATAACATATTTGGGTATTTTTATAACACATATTCTTACCGTTACTCATTATGGTTTTCTTTTTCTTCAAAGGGTGATCTTCACATGCTCAATTAAGCTGAGAATTGACATTAAATTAGGTAGAAAATAAAAATTATGTCCTAATTTATATGTTTAGTTAATTTTATCCTTACATAACTTTTAAATATTGTCTTTAAAATCAAATTGGAGAACGAATTAATCCATTGACCAGTTTGACCGATCCACTTCAATAAGATATTTTTATTTTTAATATATATATATATATAGTATTTAAAATTAGAAAAATATATAATATAATATAATGAAAAAAATGAAAACTAATATAAATGAAAAGTATTTTTTAAATTTAAATTTTAAGTAAAATAGTGTAATTTTTTTAAATTTTTAAATTTTTCATATTTTTAAATTAAATCAATTTGATTTAATTTTTTATTTTAAATAAATTTTTTATTTTAATTGATTTTTTAAATATTTAAATTTTTAAATTGGATCAAACTAAATTACTTGTTGATTATTTATTTTATCAATACGATGGAAACATTGCTCGTAAAAAGCCCATGGATGAAATCGGTCCTTATGCCTATATATTTCTAACCTCATTCTAATCGCCACCGTTGGTTTTAGGTCTCATCCTAAGGTCTCTGGTATCGGCTCCTTGCCTATGAGGCGCAACTTTTTGGAACCCTTATATCATCAGCTCGGCCAAGCATTCACTGTTGATTATTGTCTTTTAAAATCGACATATTTCCCATCTCAGGACGAAAAGGTGCGTTTCTATACTGCTTTATCGATTTCCTCTAAGCATTTATTGATGTCATCTGATATGATGAGTTTTTCTTTAAAAAATTTCTGACATTGCCTACAAAGAAACCATGTTTTGTTCAATTGATTAATACTCTTTTGAATGAAATAATTGAAGGAATCAAGAAAAACGAGCTTGTCTTTGTTTTAGGTGATAGCTTAACACTGATATTCAAAATTTTGAATAAGATTCTGTGATTGATTGAAGTCCCCAAATGAATTCTTGTATATTAGTCTGCTCTGTTGTTTAAATTACATATTCGTCTTAGTCTGCTTTGTTGTTTAAATTACATATTCGTCTTCCGGTTTCCAATATGAATATGAGGTTCTTTGATTCAGTTTTCTATTTTGGAATTGTTCCCGTTATGTTGAAATTCTATCAAAATTTCATTAGGATTGTAGATAATTCTAATGCAGTTTTGAAACAGAATCCAACAGCCTAACGTTTGTTGAAAGAAAGTGGTGTGTTTTCTCTCCTCCGTCAATCTATAGTTGCAGACATATTGAGCATGCAGCTCACTCTTGAATTTGGGTAATTTCTTCTTTTCTTGGAATCTTACTGCTTTTGCTTTCAAATTATTCCTTCATTTTTGTTTCATGTTGGTTTTCAGAGGGAAAAAAGAACTGGATACTTTATGAGCGCTCTTGCTTGCGTGTGTGTATAGGCCTCAGTGAATCTTTTAATCTGTTAAAGGGGCATGAATGTTTGCTATCTAATGCTCTTTGCCTAAAGTTGTCTCTTGAAATAATATGTTCAAGTTTCCCATTTATGGAATGAAAACCTTGGGAAATCATTGAGGATAACATGAAAGAAGTTCATTTCTTCATCTTCTTTAGGTGAAGGAGGTTTGAATTTGTATTATTAGATTTAGTCAGTTCTAGTGTGGAATGGGTTGTCCTTGTATGTCTGATGTTGCTAATAACCCTAACTCTAAATTGGGTTGAAGATTTGACAAAAGAATATTGAAGAGACCAAAAGGTCAACAAAAGAGGCTGAATTCTCTGGTTATACTTCCTTGGATCTATACTGCTTGCCACCAGTAACTGGTTCTTTTCATTACTCAAAAATAAGGTTTTGAGCATAAGTCTTAACTAGGATAAGATATTAAACATTGGATCCTAATGGAAGTAGGACTTGACTATTCTGAATAAAATCTAACTTAATTAATAAATAAACAAGCTTGGTTGATACGAACGAGGATAATTTGTCCTAACTCAATCAATGTTAATACTTTTGCCTAAAGATCTATCAAGAATCAAGCAATTAAATCTTTAAATCCTAGGTAAAACTCTAAAAGCTATGTTCCTAACAACCTAAGTTATAAAATTTAAAATTTGTTAATTCAAGAATCTAGAATTGCCTATGCCAATTTTAAGCCTAGAATTAACCAGTTTGCAAAGTTATTAAGTCTTCACTTAATAGTCTCATCAAGTTCTTTCAAGAACCAATGTAGAGAATTAAAACTCTTAAAATCTGATTTCATCCAATAATAATGAAACTTATAGGTTTTTGGAGTTTATATAGGTATAAGAACCACTACTAATCCTAATAGGAAGAGGAAAGAATAATCCTAGAATTTTTCTTAGGTAGTATTCGGTCAAAAGGGAGTTTATTTCTTCCTAAAACTCCATCTAATACTCCTAAATAAGAACAAATACTCTTCATCAAGAAACAACTGAAGTCCTAAACTACTATGATATTGTAGACAGCTAACAAGCAAGAAAATCCCGCCTCGTTGAGATGAAAGGCCATGAAGCATGATGTCCATTCTTGTGATTCCAAACGAGTTTGTTACAATTCCATGATGCACGGCTGTGCTTTGTGGCTGTGCAGTTTTAGCTCCCATTGCCAGAATGTGACACCATGAGGCACAACCATGCATCTTGGCCATGCGTTTTCAGCTTCCTCTGCCCAGTTGAGATACCGTAGTGCGTTTGGAAAGCATGGCCATTCGTCATGTGTCTTCCTTCAAATAAGCTGTTTTTGCCTTGTAATTTCCATCTTGAGGTTCCTTACATGCAATGAAAGTACATAAAGTTTGATTTTGGCTTGAAGAAGATCCAGTAATTGCTCTGTCATGTGAGTTCATTCCTTGAATCTCCATTCCAAGCTTAATTTCTCCATGCATAAATGTTCCAAAAGCTCATTTAACTCCTTTAAGCATGTTCTTGACATTGGTCCTTTGACTTTGAATGAATTATCATGGTGGATGCCAACCGGTTTCACTTCACTGGTTTGGAAAATTGCTAGAGTAGCTTGAGTAAAAATTGCTAAAGTAGCTTGAGTAGTGATGTGCTGTAATAACTGTTGAAATTTCTCAAATTTAGATATGCATCAATGTCACCTGGTCTTTCAAGAAATTCTAAAGTATTGAACAACTTATTATGTTGGATACATATAGAGCTGAACAATAATCTGTTGAAACTGAAAAAATCAATTGAACCAATCCGGTTCAGCTTTTATATAAGTTCGCTTCGGTTTCTTTTTTCTTTTTTTTTTTTTTAAATTTTGATGAGTTCTGTGAATTTTGTTTTGTGTAAAAAAAAATTATATTTAACTAAACCGAACTAAACTTATATCAAATCAAACCATAATAGTTTAAACCTATATTAAATCAAACCAACGTAATTCAAATTTGAAATTCATTAATATATAAAATTTATTAAAAATTATTAGTTGTATTGTAATATTTAAAAAATATTATATAAGTTATTATTTATATTAAAATATTCAAAATTAATTTTTTAAGACTCAATTCAAACTGAGCCGAACCAAACTGAATTAAATCAGTTTGGTTTGATTCAAGTTTTATACTTAGTTTGGTTTGGTACAGTTTGTATTTTTTGAAAATTCGGTTGTTTGGTTTTTTCGGTATGTTTTGATTTGTTCAGTTATAACTGTTTGAACACCCTTAGATACACAGTCCAAGCCCTTAACTGAATTCTTTCTCTGATTATGCAGTGGGGGGCTAGAGCTTCTTTGTAATTCAGTGAAGATTCACAATGTCAATGTTGAAACCAAAACAAGAACAGACAAGGTAAATGTTTATCTTAAGAAGGTATGAATTGTATACCATACGTGGTATTTCTTCTGTGCACGTAGTTAACTTCCACTGTGTGATCCCTTCTGCATGTTGCAGTTAACCATGAAAGATTTGCTTGCTTGGGTTGGCACCAATTTAATCAAGGAGAGGCCTGAAATGTTCATGAAAGGGGATTCTGTGTGAGTTTTAAGCTTTTAGCACTGATGTTTAAAAAGTGTGCATATGCTAATTCAGCCTCAGTGATAAAAATAGCAAGTACAATTTTGATCCCCTTTTGCTTTTCTAAATAATGTTTTATCACAGTGCAAGGGGATATCTAGAGAGTGGATGTGGAGATTCATTTATTTGGAATGTAGAAACTGTCGGAAGATTTAGATAATTGCTTAATCATCTTTGCAGTTTTATTAATTAATTATGCCTTGCTCATGGTTTGTCACTCAGGAGACCTGGCATTCTAGTCCTTGTTAACGATTGTGATTGGGAGCTTAGTGGCCAACTTGAGACCACATTGGACGAGAAGGACATGGTCGTTTTCATTTCAACCTTGCATGGTGGATAGAGTGTAGTTGATCGTTGCAGCTTTTAAAAATTGTAGCTTCACTAAAGACGTGTGAGCATAAGCTTGTCTTTAACTTCACTACTGTACTCTTTGGCATTGGAAAAAAAAAAGGGCTGTAATGAAAGGACGCCAAAGGCAAAAGAAAAAAGGGCTTATTGTCTTAAATCTTTAAGAGAGTATTAGTAGGGATTAACCATGGTTAACAATTAAGGGTTAACTATTAATTTTCATTTACCACATTTGGTTAATATTTTATTCAAAAGTTAACTATTAATCTACTTTTTAGTGCATTTTTTTTCATTTATTTCTTCTAGGTTAAACAGGTAAAAGGGTGATGAAGAATAAACAAATTTATTTTTTGTATTGTATTAGCATTAATATAAATAATATAAAGTCAAACATTAAAAGAAATAAATAAATATAATTAGCATAATAATATAAAATGTTATTAATGTATCCAACTTAATTAAGCTATAATTTCAAGTTAATTGGAGTTAGCTATATAGATTCATTTTTAGGATATGTACTGGAACGCATAATTAGGAACATCTAATATACAATTTTACAGTAGCTAATCTTCTTTTCCAAAAAAAAAAGTTGATTTTCAGCATTTTTTTTTTTTTAAATGTATGCATCCAACTATTTGCCTTTAATGACTTCATCAAATCTTGAAAAATCAGTAACAAATCTGAGAAAAAATGTTAAAAGTCATTCATAATCTTGATGGATCAAAATTAACAAAACACATTTCAAATCAATCTTTATTCACCATTTTTTATTGATATAATAAAAAAACATAATCACCATTCTTTTTCCAACTGTATCTTAAGCTCATTGAATATTTATTGCAGATCTGTTTTAGAAAGAAAAAATTATTCATTATATATGTTTCCCACATTAAAAACATATTTAATATGATTTTGAATGTTTATTTTATTGAATAAAATAAAAAAAAATCATGAGTTTTAATATATTATGGATGAAAAACAGTTAAAAATGAAGATATTTTAGCTCAAAACTAGTTATAAAAGAGAAAAAATCGAGTTACTGGAAGTTGAAGACGATGTTTGTATTTAATGCTTCTTATACAGTAAAATATTTACAAATGATTTATTGCATATTTATTTTTTATTTATCAATGGTAATTTTTCTTATACCGTAAAATATTTATAAATGATTTATTACTAGTTTATTTTTGGTTTATCACTATTTGCAAATGATTCATTACTGGTTCATAAATAGTTTATTTTATATTTACTTTTGAGACAATATTTCCGTTTAGTCCTTCTTACATTGTAAAACATTTACAAATGGTTTATTACTGGTTTATTACTAGTTTACAAAAGTTTTTTATAACAATATCAAGTAACATACATTTATACATAGTAAAATGTTTTATTTTTATTTTATTTACTTTTATTTTAGCTTTATTAGTTTAAAATTTTAAAAAATGAAGTACATAAAATAGTTTCCAAAAAAAAATTATTTTAGATTTACTTTCAGTTTATTTTTTGTTTATACAACTATTGATAAACAAAAGAAAGAATAAAAAAAATTAAAACGTAAATATCATTTTTAACCTCTAACAAACATGATTTTCCTTTTTCATAACTAGTTTTATCTTAAAAATATTCATTTGTTAATTATTTTTCATCAAAAATGCATAAAAACTCATGATTTTTTATTCTAAACAACAATAACAATAAAAAAACAACTATTAAATCTTAGAAAACAAAAACTCACATACATCTCCATTTTTTTACTATTTTTTAGAGAGAGAAAAAGAAAGAGTTTTTCTTTATATATGTCGGCTTCTTCTTTCTTTTTCTTTTTCTCCTTCTTCTTATTCCTTTTCTTCTTTTTATTCTTCATGGTTTGGTGTAATTAGAAGATTAGTCTAGCTTTCTTTACGTGGTAGTGGTTAAGGAAAGAAAAAATTAAAAACAACGAAAAAAGTAAATAGCAATATACCATATTGTCTTTTTTTTTTTTTATAAAACATGGGATATAAATGTTTTTAAAAAACAAAAAAAGTATACAACATATTTTTCTGTTCATTTTTCGATTTGAAGTAGTCTTGGGTCACATCTTTGAAAATGTGTAAGGTTTTTAAGTCATTTTGAATTACTCTTATTCATATGAGTTTAGGTCTATCTCTCTTTTTTTAACCTATGTCAAAGGTTGAGCATGATTCTCAAGATTTTTCAAACCGAATCCAAAATTAGACCGAAATAAGTATTGGACCAAACTTATAGAAAAATGACTGGATTGAACTATAACTGAATCGATATTAATTTGAAATTGATTTGGCTTTGATACTCCTTTAAGAACTGAATCGAGAATTAGATTGAAACTAAACCGAAGAGCCGATTATATATATATATATATATATATATATATATATATATATATATAT